>PVKU01013064.1:0-31265 GCA_004027475.1 Anoura caudifer | reverse complement strand
GAAAACTAAATATGTATTACTGATAAAAATATTTCAAAGAATGCTAATAGAAGGAAAGATCTCAGCTTCAAAAAGGCTATATATGATGGCCTCACAGCTAACATAATACTCCTTTGTGAAATAATGTAAACATTTTGAAGATCAAAAACATGTCAAGAATGTCTACTCTCATTACTATTATTAAAAATAATAATGGAATTTTTTTTAAATAGCAGTCAAAAATAAATGAAATGCATCTAACTAAAAAAGAATGATAACTATGAGTATATGTAGAGGACATGACACTCTATACAGAAAGTCTTTTTTTTCTTGCTTTTCTTACTGATGCTTTAGTACAGTTATCTCCATTTTCCCCAACCATTCCCCTCAGAGCAGCCATCCTCACTTCCCAACCTCAATCCTAACTCCCTATGGTTTTTTTTCACGTGTCCTTTATAGGTGTTCCTGACAACCCTTCCTCCTTTTTCTCCCCAATATCCCCTCCCACCTCTCCTCTGATTACCATCAGTTTGTTCATAATTTCAATGTCTCTGGTTATATTTTGCTTGCTTGTATGTTTTGTTGATTAGGTTCCACTTATAAGTGAGATCATATGGCATTTGTCTTTCACTGCCTGGCTTATTTCATTTGGCATTATGCTCTGCAGTACCATCCATGCTGTCACAAAAGGTAGGAGCTCATTTCTTTCTGCTGTGTAGTATACCATCATGTAATTGTACCACTGTTTTTTTAGACCATTCATTTACTGACAGGCACTTAGGTTGTTTCCAGCACTTGGCTATTATGAATTGTGCTGCAATGAACATTGGGGTGCATAGGTTCTTTTGAATTGATGTTTCCTAGTTCTTAGGATATACTACTAGCCATGGAATTACTATGTCAAAAGGCAGTTCCATTTTTATTCTTCTGAGGAAATTCCATACTGTTTTCCACAGTGGCTGCACCAGTCTGCATTCCCACTGTAGTGCACTAGGGTTTCCTTTTCTCTACATCCTCTTCAACACTTGTTGTTCATTGCTTTGTTTGTGATGGCCACTCTAACCAGTGTGAAGTAGTATTTCATTGTGGTTTTAATGTGCATCTCTTTGAAAGCTAGTGATGCTAAGCATGTTTTCATATATCTCTGGGCCCTCTTATGTCCTCCTTGAGAAGTCTCTGTTCAAGTCCTTTTCCAATTTTTTAATTGGGTTGTATGTCTTCCTGTCATTGAGTCATATAACTTCTTTATACACTTCGGAGATTGAACCCTTGCCCAAGGTATCATTGCCTAATTTGTTTTCCCATATAGTTTGTTCTCTTTCTTTAATGCTGTTTTTTAGCCACAGAGAAGCTTTTCATTTTGATGAGATCCGATTTGTGAATTCTTTCCTTGCTCTAGGGGACATATAGGTGAAAATATGGCTGCATAAAATATCTGAGATTTTCCTGCCTATGTTCTCCTCTTGGACTTTTATGGTGTCGTGACTTATATTTCTTTTATCCACCTTGAATTTATATTTTTGTATGGCTTAAGTTGGTGATCGAGTTTGAATTTTATGCATGTAGCTTTCCAGCTCTTCCAACAACATTTGTTGAAGATACTATTTTTACTCCATTTTATGCTTCTTACCACTTTATCAAATATTAATTCACCATAGACACTTGATTTATTACCAGGCTCTCTTATATGTTCCATTGGTCTGTCTGTTCTCATGCTTTTACCAGAGTGTTTTGTTTACAAGAATTTGTAATACAGTTTGATATTAGTATTGTGACACCTCTTACTTTGTTCTTCTTTCTCAACATTGCTGTGGCTATTCGGGGATGTTTATGGTTCCATATAAATTTTGGAAATGTTTGTTCCACATCTGTGAAATATGTCATTGTTACTTTAGTTGGAATTGAATTAGTCTATAAATTGCTTTGACCCAGGGAACAAACCCGCCTCCACAAAAATATCTCCCTCTACAATATCAGTATCAATGGCAAATGAACAGTTTTAATGAGGATGTAATTTGATTAGGGCTATTTTAGGAAAAGAGAGAAATAAACTACAGTATAAAATCTAGTGACTTTACACTAACTTACACTATACACTAACTTGCTGGACATGAAATGAGCATTTAAGTGCTATGCAGAAAAGAAAATATTACTAGTCATGGAGAAGACAAGAGTCAATTCCATCTCAGTAGACTTTAGTATTTAGCACTGTTTTTTTGCTTTCTGGATACTCCTCTAGTGGTGTCAGATGTTGATCCTGTCTGACCTTAGGCTGCCTGCTCTGTGACTGCCAGAGTTCTGCTTACTATAATTGTCTGTTTCAGTTGTTAGTTAGTTTGCACTCAGCAGTCAGGCTTAAGCACCATAGAGAGGGCCATAATTCCTCCTGGAGTTGGCGTTATTGTCTTCCCTCATGCTGCTGCTGAGAGAGGAGAGGTATGCATGGATAGGATGGCTGCTGCAGTATGGGAGATTACTAGGGACCACGATTCCAGCGGCTGGCCTCTCAGTTCTCTCCTCCATGCTTCCATCCCCAGTCTCTCCTCAAGCATCTCTAGTACACTCTGCCTATCCCTTTGCCAGGGATTTACATCTGTGGCTGTCTCCTTTAGTTATTAATTTAGTCTCTCTGCACTCCACAGTCAGGCTTAAGAAACAGAGAGCAAGGTCAGAGTCTCATTTGGGGGCTGGGCTGTTCTTTCCGCTCAGGCTGCTGTCACTCAGAAAAGCAGGGTCTGCCTGAGTACATTGGCTGCTGGGGTTTGGGGGCTGACTGAGCACTGGGTTCCCTGTGTTTACTCTCTCTAACTCTCCCCAACATTTCCATCACCAGTCTCTGCTCAGGCATATCCAGGCCACACTGCTCCCACCTTTTCTGGAACCCTGGGTAAGTGACAGCAAATGAAAATGTGTGGTATGGCCCAGTAAATGGCTGTTTGTGTCTCCAGCCATCTGTCTCTGGCAGAGCCAACCCTGCTGCTTATTGCTGCTGGTTGTTATCTTTATACTTTCTGGCTCTAGTGTTCTAGACTGGGGATCCCAGCTTAGGGTTTAGGCTCCATTCCTCTCAGGGCATATAATATGATGCTTAATTATCCTTCATGTATTGCTGCCTATTAGAACCAAGCCAAGGCTGTTGGGACTCCACCACAGTTGTTACCAGACAGGTTATGCTGAGGGTGGTTTTTCTATCTGTCTGAGGTACTAAGGTTTCTCTCTTGCTATAGTTTAGTTGTTTGTTCTGGGTAATTTCTCCACAATTTAGTTGTAATTCCAGGTGGGCCCTGGGAAGAGATTAGTGTGGCCTCCACTCACTCCTCTGCCATCTTGCCACCCATCTACAATTTCTTAAAGAATTCAACAAAATTAATAGAATTAATAAAATAATTCATTAAGAATGAAATGAAAACTAAATGTACAGAAATCAGAATCATTCAAAGCATTAATAAACAACGAAAGAAGTAAAGAAACTAATCCCATTTACAATTGCATGGAAGAGAAATAAATGCCTATGAATTGGAATAAACAAAGAGGTGAAGGGCCTGTACTCTCAAAATTAAAGGACATTGAAGAGAGAAAGTGAAAAGAACACAAAAAATGGAAAGATACATCATTCCTGTACAATGGGAAGATTGAATTGTTATAATTGTAATACTTCCCAAAGCTATTTATTCAATTCAAACATTATCAAGCTACTGCTTCAGAATTAAAAAAAAAAAAAAAAAACCTTAAAATGTATAAGGAACCACAAATACTTTAACTAAGCCAAATATATTTGGAGACCAAAACACAATGTTGGAGATATCACACTCCATGTTCTCAAACTGTACTATAACAGTATAATAATATTTTAATAAATATATAATATAAATTATATATTATATATGTATCAGAATATGCAATGAACATATAACAAAGTATAATAATACTTTAGTACTATATTAAACTATCAAAACAGAAAGGTATCAACCCAAATCAGACACCTAAATCAATGGAAGAGTATAGACAATTCAGAATTAAACCCTCTTACATTAATGAGTAATCTATGAGATAGAAGGCAAAAATACACGCTAAACATTTGTGAGACTTTTCAAAAACTAGCCTTGGAAAAGCAAAATTTATGCATTCAATAAAACTCATCTATATTCTTATATATAAAAATAATTTTAACCTGATAACAGCTCTTCCCACCTCTTCCATATTTTCAACTGACACCATCCCTGCTTCTCTCTTCCCCACCTCTCCCTGTCTTCCCATTGAAGTGAGCACCTCACCAATCCCTGCCTCACAGAAATTTCTAGAGTCCCAATCTCTTTGCCCTCCAACGGACTCTATTGCTGCCTATAATCCCTGCTTTCCAACTGATGTCTGGCATGGTTAAGTCTCCTTATGTTTTTTTAATTTATGCTACTTTTCCTCTTCATTTTTCATGTGCACCCTCTCTCTATAATTATCTTTCACTTAGCTCCTTTTCCTTCAACAGCTCAGAACCTGAGAAAAGGAGTGTGTAAAAACACCTGTGTTTGCAGACTTTCATTCTGGCTGAAGACTAAGCCTGCTCAATGACAACTCCTTTGATGACTTTGCAGCTTTACAACTGGTACAGCCCCTGTCTCTCAGGTTACTGGCCCCCAGGCCCTGCTCTGAACATTTCTATTCTTCTGAACTTCATATCTCCCTCATGCAATATTGACTGGAAGTAACATGACAGAATATAGCACCTCAGATTTTTTTAGTATATAAGTCACAAAGAATACCATATCTGATCCAACAGAGAAGCTTCATCAACAACCTTCCGTGATTCCAAACATACACCACCTATAAAGAACCTGAAAACTAGTGTACAATAAGTACTCCATGTGCATCAGTATTGGGGCACTTGTCATGTGTTAACCATGCATATTTTAGGCAAAATCACTTGTGTTTTTGGTGGAGGATATTTGGTAGCCTTTTTCTAGAACCCGATACACACCTCTAGTAACCCAAAACACTAAAATATATATAAAAGAGAGAGAAATAAAGACAGAGAGAGAGGGAGTTAGAAAAAGAAGAAAGACATTAAAACAAACAGAGAAATATACAAAGAAGTAAATGAGTGAAAAGTGACATTTTAAAAAATAAGTTTTTAAAAATCTTCACACAAAGATGTATGTTATTTATTTTTCACAAGGGTGGAAGAGAGAGAGAACCAGAGAGAAGCAGAGAGACAGATATCATCCATGTGAAAGAGAAACATCCATGTGAAAGATCACTTGCTTTTTGTATACCCTGCCTTATCAGGGATTGAACCCTCAACCTATATAGGTGCCCTGAATGGGGACTTAACCAGCAACTATGTGCTGAATGGGATAATACTGCACCAACTGGGCCACCTGATCAGGATGACAGTACTTTTACTTGGAAAATGTATGTGACTTCACATCACTTTGGCCTTATTGTGGAGAAGCTAGTTCAAAGCCACTGTGTGGTGACACAAAATGTTCATATGGGCAGATAGCATCCATGGGAAACCATTATGAAGGCTGCACGCCATATAAGCTGCCATAACCACAGAGTCCAATTCCTAGTATGACAGGAGTCCACAGAAAGTTATATGGCAGAAATAAATGCATTTAGATGTTTTCTTAAGGTTAACCCCACAAAGGTGAGTAGCAAAAAATGGTTATCCACATTTGTATGATTTTTCCAAAATCATATTGATGAATCTAAGACCTGATTTAATTACTATTTCCAGCTACATTTTTCCTTTTTTTTTTTTTTTTTTTTTTTTTTTTTTTTTTTTTTTTTGGTAATTTTGCCATGTCTGAGGTTTTCCACCAAACACATTTAACACCAAACTCCAGTGATTTTGGTTGTATGTGATACACCTGTCACAATGTCTCTAGAAAATTGTTCCAGTCCCCATCCCCAGTGAGCCAGCTGGGTCACTGGAGAATCCAAAGAAACACAATGTCACTAATGTGATCACAAAATGAGTGTTTGAATTCAGCTCTTCCTTCTGAAACTTGGAGCCCTTTTTACCTTCCTAGGAATTGTAGGAAAAGCTGACCCTGATGCATTTGCATATTAATGGAGGGGTAATATGTGAGCTGTCAACATCCCTGAGAACCTTTCAGGGAAGTCTAATTGGAATAAAAGCACCCAGTTAAGGTAACTTTTAAAAAGGTTGCTCACTTCCTCATTGACAGAACAAACCAGTAGAAATCTGGTTGTTGCCCATATTCTAGAGACAGATCCCTATCAAGTTTACTTTACTGAAGAAGGTTGAGAGATCAAAATGTTTGCCAGCTGTCTCCACACTTTCTCAGGATGTGTCTTTTGGAAAAGGCCATAATAAAACTGTTTCCCTCACTATAAACAATGATTCTGGCTTTCTGTCTAACAACTTTACTCATTCAGCTCTGAATGCTCTTAGGTATCTTAGGCCATTACTGTGATCCCACTTGGACAGTGTTGCAGCTATTGCCATTTTTTTGTTGTTTTAGGGGAAAATATCAAGAGAAGTGGATGACTTTTCTGGTCAGAAGCAGTTAGGTATTGGAATCCTGGTGGATCTGTCAGTTGTGTACCTTGGGTCATGGCTAGCAGAGTAAGAAAGGAGTGCTGTAGAACCAGCTACTCTCCATTCTTATAATTCTGAGCTACTGAGTTGTCCTTTGGTTTGTCTTAATGTTTAAAGTATCAGTAGTTTTCCCACTGTACCTGATAAAAGAATAAATTGAAAAAATATGGTGGTGTTCCATTCTGCAGCAATGTGCAGGCAGCTCCCTAATGTTTCTTGACTGAGTACCAGACAACATCTTTACAAAGCTCCACACAGAAATTCATGGAGGAGCAGTTAGATAGCTACAAATTCTCTGTAGCCTAAGAGAGGTGGCAGGTACACCAAAACAACAGTCAAAACTGGTCAGAGGTGAGATTGTGCACAGAAGGTCTGTGCAGCCTAAGTCTTAAGAAGACAAGTTTATCCCATATCCTAGACTCCATTCTATGCAATCCTTGGGACACTCCCCAAGTCCCATACTAGATATCACTCAGTCCCTCTCCCAATGGAATCTGGGCATCCATTCTCTCCACCACCAGCCACTAAATGAAGGTGTTACAAAGTCAAGGCTCACATATTTGTCATAATATTAGAGAAAATGATATGCTATTCAACTTCACAGCAAACCATAAGCATCTTGCATTTGGTTATACTTTTTCATGGAACTGTGTTCCTTCAGTGTTTGTGTAGCAGTCAGCTCCATTGTCCTGTCAGTCTTTCTCAGACACTTACATACTATCACACTTGATAGCATTATTTATACACAAAATGGCAGGTGTAACTAAGCTATTGCAACAGTTTCTGTGCAACTTAGACCCCTAACAAACCTAGACCCCTCAGGTCAGAATCTGTGAGACAACTTATTTTCATGAATTCCCACAAGAGAGAGCATTTTTCACAGGGTCACAATCAAACAATGCCATTAGACCAAGACTTGATTACATTCAGTTGCCATATTTGCAGTTCTGCCAAAAATATCTAAATTGTCTCCTGATAAGGAATATTAGTTTTCTTGTTCTGTCAAAATGTAGTGCTATGTTGGTGGGTGTAAACAGCACACTTTATACTTACAGTTCTGGAAACTCAATCTTGAGATCAGGTTGCGGGCTGGATTGTTTTTTTCCTGAGGACTCTTTCCTTTTCTTGCAAATGAGTGTGTGTAATCTTCTTGTTCCCAGGTCTTTCATCTATGTTTCTCTGTGACCTGTCCATTTGGGACAGGCTGCACTTTTCTTGGATTAGGACCCACTCAACTTAACTCACTTAACATTATTCCCCTAAAAATGATCCATCCAAATACAGGCACACTGTGAGGTAAAAGGCCTTTGGACCCCAAGTTGTAATTTTTGAAAACACTTTTGAGCTCTTAACGCATGCTCCTGCTTGGCTGAAGACACTTACACAGAAATCAGGCTGCAGATAGAAAGGTATGTGTATGTAATATGTTCATGTGTTTCACAGCTACAGTCAAATTTGAACAAAAAATTATCCACCATGACATTGCTACCAGTCATCTCTGATGGTGGTTGCTTTTTGAATCAAGCCTCCTCACTTGAAATTTATAATTGTTTCAAACCAAATCTTCATAGTGTCAATTTGACCAATATTATCACAGTTGTCATTGATGTCACTGTATTTTTACCAATATTTTATGGCAGTTGTCAGGCAATTACCAGTGATATTGATTTCTTATTTTATACATCATGTGATCAGATAATGTCCCAGGGAATGGGCTCTATTTCTTCCTTAAATCTCCAAGTATTTGTCTTTACTAAATCTGAAATTTCTACAATGAAGATTTCAAACCTTGATTACATAAAAGCAACAATCAGTGCCTTTTAAAAAATCAACTGGATTTCATTAATGTATGTGTTTTCTGTACAGTGTCTTTAAATTGAGGAGTCATAAAATTCTCCAGAACCTGTTCATTCATGGCAGGGGAGGCCAAGCCTCAGTAGCTCAGATGGAATGTGGTGTTGCCAGACTTTTGGTGGTTCTCAGTGCTGGCCTGAAAGAACTTGAGAACCATTTGACATGTTTAAGTCTGCGTTTTCCCATCCCTACATTAGGGTTATTTGTTGTGGAGTCACTGGGAAAATGCTGTTTATCCAGACTTTTCATACTTAGGAACAAGGGAGGTTTTTGTTCCTAAACCAAAAAAAAAAAAAAGCCTTGAAAATAATGGTAATATAATTGCTCTTGATCAACTATCTCATGATAGCACATTTGAAGGTCACAAATTGTTTCAATTTGGGCACTGCATCTTGATACATGAGTCCCCGAAGAACTCTGAGTTTCTGTAGGAGCTCCACATTGTCACTCTTTTAGTGGTTATTGGTGATGTTGTTTACATAGTGTCCCTTTTTGTTTACCTAAATATGAAGGTGATATCTGATTGTCACCTTCAGGATCTTTTACAATGCATGATACAGAGGATTTTCATAATGTCCATGGTAGCAGCCTACCCCTGCCAAAACATTTTAAAATTTTGTTTTTAAAAATTTTGTTTTGAAAAATGAAGAGGCCCCCCTCTTCATTTGTCTGGCATTTAGTACCAAACAACTCATCCTAGACCAGCATTTTACTAGGTGAGTACTGCCCACATCCTTGGTACCACATGACTCTTCCCAACATGAGGTTGTGTTCTGGGAATATCCCTTTTCTCTCTGAAGCTCAGTTTGCTCAGTATTAGAAAGCAAACCTTGTATTATTTTGGTTGGATCAACTGGATCAGCCATGGCAAGTGCTTACCTAGTATTGGTCTTGCAGTATATACTGCTCGGCCTGCTGTGAGTTTTCATCTAAATAAATTTTCACTCACCAATGAAAAGTTATCTGCCTTCTTCCCCTATGGCTCATGGACCTTTTGAATTTGAAAAAGAGATAGAATGCAGTTTTTAAGGAATCAGATGATTTCCTTCTGGTCTTGATTTTTGTCCTTTCTATGGCTAGATTAAAGATCTTTCAGGGCAGTAGATAAGTATAATGCCCACTGATATAACTGGTACTATTTTGGATGAGGTCACTGACTCCACTGTATATTATAAATCTGGTGTGTTGTGACCTTTCAAGGACACACAGTTTCATCAGATTTGGGAAGATGGAAGAACATTCATGGGGCCATTGGGATATCTGACATGCCTTTATCCAAGAGAGGGTGAAGCACAGGTGCTTCAAGCTGCATGTCCCCCTGATTGTCACCTGTTCCCTTTGTGTGGCACCCTACCATGACACCCGCTGTGGCCCACTACATGTCTCTCATCACCCAGCATGTAACTCAGAGGGATCCTGTACATCCTTAAATACTACATTATAGACAAAGCCAGCAAGATGCCAACAGAATTATGCAACAGAGCTTCATACTATGCATGTGAGCCCACTCAAGGTTATGGGAACAGTTTATCAGATCCAGTCTCAAGGCTATGAGAACAATATTCTTCAGGCCCATTCTCCAGGTTATTGGAAACTCTTTCCCTTAGTTGCCCAGGTTGAAGAAACCAGACTGCCTTCATTTACCTTACAACTCACCTAAGTGAAAACACAAGGAGACTTATGCATGCTTGACTTCAGTTGAAAAGTAGGGTTTATAAGCAGGAATGGAGTCAATTGGATAGCAAAAAGTGGTGGGTGGATCTAAAATTATCTCTGAGGCAGGGAACGGTGGGGTGCTAACTTCTATTGGAAAGCAAGCAGATGTGGGTAAGAGAAGCAGGGCTGGTATCAAGTTGAAAATGTAGAAGAGGTTGATGAGGCTGGTATCAGTTTAAGCTTAATTTGAATATGATGTAAGAGAGTATCCAGTTTTTGCTGATTATGTATATTTTGTTTAGCCAGGATGAGCTTTTGAAAAGTCTGTCAGCTCATCAGTGTATATCTTTACCATCTCTTTCATACATTACTGCATGGAAAAGTGTTTAGTCCTGGGCACTCTATATGTTCCTATGATTCAAGTGTCTGTTTTGTGCCAATACCTTTCTCTTTGATCATTTTAGCTTTATAGTATTGTTTGAAAATATGGAGAGTGTTATCTATAACTTTATCCTTTCTTCTCTAAATGTACTTGCTTCTTTAAGGTATTTGTTGGTCCATATAAATTTTAAGATTTTCATTTCTGAGAAAAAATATGTCGTAGTTTGATAGGATTTCAGTTGAACCAATTAATTGCTGTGGGAGATATCATAATTATAACAATTTAATCTATGCAATATAGGGGAATATTTTATCCTTCCACTTTTCATGTTAATTTCAATTTCTTTCTTAGAAGTCCTATAATATTGAGAGGACAGGTCTTTCACCTCTTTGTTGATGTCAATTCAGAGGCAATTATTCCTTTTTCATCTTATCTCACACCACCTGATGCTACTAATGACCCTGAGAAGATTTCAATGGTGTGAAGCCCAAACAGCAGAGACACTATCTCACACCAACCAGTACAGTGAATAACTTTTAAAGGCTCAAATGGCACAGCCCTAACTGCAGAGGCAGAAGATTCTAAGATTATACAAAACAACAAAGATCAAACCAAGTTTCCCAAAAGACGAAAAAAGCAAATAGCCCTGGTTCTGCATATCTAATGCAAAACAGCTGCAACTGATGTCAATTAATCAGAAGAGTCTTACAGAACCAGCTAGGCAGAGTGAGGATGAGGGAGGGTGAAACCACATGTAAATTGGCCACAAGATAGGCAGCCATGGAAGAAATCCCCTTTCCCTTATTGTAGACATGCTGGCAGAATAACCAAAACCTCTGGGTACTGCTGGTTCCTTACTTGGGAAAGACACTGAATCCCATCTCTCTAGGAGCACCTGTCCATGGCAATGGGTCTTATTCCAATAGATTCTAACAATGCTAAGGCAAATGGAGAAGTTGGTCCATGCACGCTGGAAGCAGTTTTTAGCTCTTTAAGGGTCTTAAAAGACAAGGGGTCATGGACTTTCTGAAGCTGATTCGCATTATTTGGATATGGCCTCTAATTCACTGGGTAAAAGCAAAACCTGTTACATCTTCACCTTCTTCATGAGCCTTCCAAGATGCCCTTGGTAAAGCAGATGTTTCCCTAGACATAGGAACCTCAGACCTGGTTTTTTTCCTTGGCCCCTTAGGTTGGGTGGTGAGCCTCCTAGGGTGTGGCCTGATGGCAACCTGAAAGAGGTCCTTGTCCTTCACGGACAGCACCAATAGTTGGTGCACCTGTCCCTGCATATGGAAATTTTTAGGATCTGAAAAATCATTATTTTCCTCCTCCTCAGAATCATCCTCCTCTCTCTCCAACTTCCAAGCCTCCTCCTGAAGCTCCTTAGCACAATCTGGTGGAAGAGGCTCATCATCACACTCAGCCAGGGGTGCCAGCAGAGCCATTGGCAGGAGGGAGGTGTACCCTTCCACTGTTGAGGCCAAAGTATCTGCTATTATTCATTTCTTTACTTCCAGTTCCTCCTTCTGTGAATGGAGTGCATCACGAAGGAAAGCCCAAAAAGTGAAAGTAAAAATGGACATTTGCACCAGCCCCTCAACAATATAGCAATCCCACAATTTTTCACCTATCCTTGCCCACATAATTGCATTAACAGTTCCCTCATCTGGAAACTGAGGGCAAGTCTGCTGAACAAAGTCCAAGAACAGCTCTAATTGAGAGCTACACACCTTAGTTCCCTTTACTGTAAGCATAGATTTAAGCATTTGCACATAAAGCCACTTCTCGGTAGACTCTGCATTCCCCATGTTTTACATCTGACTGAAAACTCAAATCATCCCTCCTCTCACTTCAAGGCTTGTGGACACACTCAGGAGTATCTTCTCACCTGGATTGATGAGTTCCCCCACACTCAGGGCCCCATGTTGGGCACCACTTGCTGCAACCAGCACAGAATGGGGGTCCCCAAGTGGGGGCAACAGGAGGTGAGGAAAGATATTACACAGTTTAAGGAAAAGCAGGGACCAAGTGGGACACTGTCCTCTGATGGAGAGACAATGAACCACAAACATGGTCTCCACGTTTATTTTATAGGTGTTAGTTAAATAGACCTCAAGGGCATTTTGCAAACTTAGGGAGATGCTGCAGGCACAGATTGTTCCATTCCCAGGCTATCTAACTGATACATATGTCTTCTGCAAAAGTTACAGTCACATTCAGCTGATGCTTGCAGCTATCTATTTCATTCTCAACCCCCACAGGTTCTGTCTACTGTTGCTACTGGCTTGGATCCACTTTGCAGATGCAAGCAGTCAAGTGCGGCTTTGTCAAGCACTCAACCTTAGCCAGAATTCAACAAAATTGATAGAATTAATAAAATAATTCATTAAGAATGAAATGCAAACAATATACAGAAATCTGTCTCACCCATAGCACTAATAAACAATGAAAGATGAAGTAAAGAAAGTAATACCACTTACAATTGTGTGGAAAGGAAATAAATGCCTGTGAACTGGAATACAGAAAGAGGTGAAGAACCTGTACCCTGAAAAGTAAAGGACATTGAAGAAAGAAAGTATAAAGAACACACAAAACAATGAAAGAATAACTCATTCCTATACCATGGGAAGATTAAACTGTTATAACTACAGTACTTCCCAAAGCTATTAGTTAAAAAAAAAACTTATTAAACTATTTCTCAGAAGAAAAAAAATAAAAAAAAAATTATAGTTTACCACAAATACTTAAATAGCCAAACATATTTGGAGAAGAAAAAACAATCTGTGTACTCAAATTATACTATAAAACTATAATCATCAAAACAGAACGGCATCGGCACAAAACAGATGTCTTAATCAATGAAAGAGTATACAGAGCCAAGAATTTAACTCTCTTTCTTGAAAAACTAATCTATGAGATGGGTGGCAAAAATATACACTAAAGAGTTGAGAGACTTTTCAAAAATTGGTCTTGGATCTGAAATCCAGCAGAGAGTGAAGCAAGTGACATTGTTCACTCTCAGACCCCTGCCCCACATACAGCATCACAACCCAGTGACTGGATTGCCCCACCCAGGTGAACACCTAAGGCTCCACACCTCACTATAAAACAGGCACACCGAAAAAAAAAAATAGCCCAGACAAAAGAACAGATCAAAGCTCCAGAAAAAAATACAACTAAGCAACGAAGAGATAGCCAACCTATCAGATGCACACTTCAAAACACTGGTAATCAGGATGCTCACAGAATTAGCTGAATTTGGTCACAAATTAGATGAAAAAAAATGAAGACTATGCTAAATGAAATAAAGCAAAATGTACAGGGAACCAAGAGCAATGGAAAAAAAACTGGGACTCAAATCAATGGAGTGGACCAGAAGGAAGAAAGACACATCCAATCAGAAAAGAATGAAGAAACAAGAATTCAAAAAAATGAGGACAGACTTAGGAACATCCAGGACATCTTTAAATGTTCCATACCAGAGAGAAGAGGAAGAGCAACAAGTGGAAAAATTATTTGAACAAATAATAATGGAGAACTTCCCCAATCTGGCAAAGGAAATAGGCTTCCAGGAAGTCCAGGAAGCTCAGAGAGTCCCAAAGAAGTTGGACCCAAGGAGTTGGACACACCAAGGCACATCATAATTACATTATCCAAGGTTAAAATGAAGGAAAGAATCCTAGAAGCAGCAAGAGATAAGGGGACAGTCACCTACAAAGGAGTTCCCATCAGACTGTCAGCTGATTTCTCAAAAGAGACTTTCCAGGCAAGAAGGGGCTGGAAAGAAGTATTCCAAGTCATGAAAGTCAAGGACCTACCTCCAAGATTGCTCTATCCAGCAAAGCTTTCATTAGGAATGGAAGGGCAGATAAAGTGCTCCTCAGATAAAGTCAAATTTAAGGAGTTCATCATCACCACGCCCTTATTATATGAAATGTTAAAGGGACTTATCTAAGAAAAAGAAGATAAAAAACATGTACAGTAAAAAGACAGCAACTATTAACAACCACATCTAAAACAAAAACAAAAGGAAACTAAGCAAACAATAGAACAGGAACAGAACCACAGAAATGGAGGTCACATGGAGGGTTAGCAACAGGGGAGTGGGAGGAAGAGAGAGGGGGAAAAGGAACAGAGAATAAACAGCATAGATGGTAGGTAGAAAATAGACAGGGGGAGGGTAAGAATAATATGGGAAATGTTGAAGCTAAACAACTTATAAGTAAGGCACATGGACGTGAACTAAAGGGGGAAATGTGGGTGGGAGTGGGTGTGTGGGGTGGATGGGATGAAGGGTGGGAAATGGGACAATTGTAATAGCATAATCAATAAAATATATAAAAAAAGAAAAAATTGATCTTGGAAAAACAAAATTTATGCATGGTGTAAAATTGTCTACATTCTTACATCATATACAAAAATAAATTTAAACTGATATCAAATCTGCCCATCCCTTCCACATTTTCAACTGACACCAGCCCTGATTCCCTTTTACCTACCTCTCCATGCCTTCCCATTGAAGTCAGCATTTAACTGATCCCCACATCACAGAAAATTCTAGACCACCCATCTCTCTTTGCCTTGTGTCTGACTCCATTTGTGTCTATATTCCCTGCTTTCCAACTAATGTCAGGCATGGTTAAGTCTCCTTGTTTTTTAATTTATGGTAGTTTTCCTCCTCATTTTCAGTGCTCACTCTCTCCCTATAATTGTCTTTCACTCATCTCCTTTTCCTTCAACAGTCAGAACCTGAGAACAGGAGTGTGTAAGAACACCTGTGTTTGCTGACTCTCATTGTGGCTGAAGAGTAACCTTGCTCAGGTGACACCTTCTTAGATGATTTTGCAGCTTTAAAACTGGGATACCCACTGTCTCTCAGGCTTCTGGCCCCCAGTCCCCACTGTGAAAATGTCTGTTCTTCTGAACCTCATATCTCCCTCACACAATATTGATTGGAAGTAACATGACAAACTGTAACACCTCAGACTTTTTTTTACCATGTAAGTCATAAAGAATACCATATCTGATCCAACAGAGAAGGTCCATCAACAGCCTTCAGTTCTTCCAACCACACACCACATATGAAGAATCTGAAAAATACCACACAGTAAGTACTTCACATACATCAGTGTTGGCGCTCTTGTCATGGGTTAACCATTGACAGTTTAGACCAAATCACTTGTGTTTTGGGTGATGGCTTCTGGATGGTAGGACATTTGATAACATTTGTCCAAACTGAATACATGACTATAGTACACCAAACCTCTAAGTATATATAAAAAAGGGAGAAATAAAGAAAGAGGTATTAAAAGAGAGAGGTTAAAACAACATTAGAGAAATATAAGTATAATATTCAAAGAAGTAAATAAGTGAAAAGTGACATTTGATAAATAATTTGTAAAAAAAGTCTTCACACAAACATATATTTTATTTATTTTTCAGAGAGGGAGGAAGAGAGAAAATAACTGCGTGAGACAGAAACATTGATCACTTGCTTTTTGGATACTATCCCTTATCAGGGGTTCAACCCCTGACCGGGGACTAAACCAGCAACATGTTGGTGAATGGGATGAGGCGGCAACCAACTGAGCCACCTGATCAGGATGACAGTATTTTTACTTGGAACACATGTGTCACTTCACATCACATTGGCTTTACTGGAAAAAGCTAGTTCAAAACCACTCAGTGTTGACAGACATGTTCATATTGACAGACAACATCCATGGGAAACCAGTGTGGAGGCTCTCACCATGTAAGCCAATATGAACACAAGGTCTGATTAGAAGTATAACAGGAGTCCATGGAAAGCTACATGGCAGAAGTAATTACATTTATTTTTTAAATATATTTTATTGATTATGCTATTACAGTTGTCCCATTTCCCCCACTTCATTCCCCTCCACCCTGCACACTCCCTCCCACCCACATTCCCTCCCTTTAGTTCATGTGCATGTGTCATAAGTTCTTTAGCTTCTACATTTCCCACACTATTCTTGCCCTCACCCTGTTTATTTTATACCCACCATCGATGCTACTTATTCTCTGTGCCTTTTCCCCCTCTCTCCTCCTCCCACTCCCCTGTTGCTAAACTTCCATGTGATCTCCATTTCTGTGGTTCTGTTCCTGTTCTATTGTTTGCTTAGTTTGATTTTGTTTTAGCTGTGGTTGTTAATACCTGTGAGGTTGCTGTCTTTTTACTGTCAGATTTTTTATCTTCTTTTCCTTAGATAAGTCCCTTTAAAATTTCCTATAACAAAAGCTTGGTGATGATGAACCCCTTTAACTTGACCTTATCTGAGAAGCTCTTTATCTTCCCTTCCATTCTAAATGGCAGCTGTGCTGGATAGAACAATCTTGGTTGTAGGTCCTTGACTTTTAAGACTTGGAATACTTCTTTCCAGCCCCTTCTTGCCTGGAAGATCTCTTTTGAGAAATCAGCTGACAGTCTGATGGGAACTCCTTTGTAGGTGACTATGCCCTTATCCCTTGCTGCTTCTAGAATTCTCTCCTTCATTTGAATCTTGGCTAATGTAATTATGATGTGCCTTGGTGTGTTCCTCCTTGGGTCCAACTTCTTTGGGAGTCTCTGAGCTTCCTGGACTTCCTGGAAGTCTATTTCCTTTGCCAGATTGGGGAAGTTCTCCTTTATTATTTGTTCAAATAAGTTTTCCACTTATTGCTCTTCCTCTTCCCCTTCTGATACCCCTATAATTCAGATGTTGGGACATTTAAAGATACCCTGGAGATTCCTAAGCCTCTCTTCATTTTTTTTGAATTCTTGTTTCTCCATTTTCTGTTTGTTTATTTCTTTCTTCCTTCTGGTCCACTCCATTGATCTGAGTCCCAGTTTTCTTCCCATCATTATTGGTTCCTTGTGCATTTTCCTTCATTTCACTTAGTGTAGCCTTCATTTGTTCATCTAATTTGCCACCAAATTCAGCCAATTCTGTGAGCATCCTGATCACCAGTGTTTTGAACTGTGCATCTGATAGGTTGGCTATCTCTCGGTCGCTTAGATAAATTGGCTCTGGGTCTTTGACCTGTTCTCTAGTTTGAGCCATTTTTGTTTTTTGTTGTTGTTTGTTTGTTTTCTTTGTTTTGTTTTGTTTTTGTCTGTCACACATGTTACATATGAGGGACTGAGCCTTAGGTGTTCGCCAGGGCGGGGCAGCCCAGTTGTTGGGTTGTGATGCTGTATTTGGGGGTGGGGTCCGAGAGGGAACAACGGTGCTTACTCCACTCTCTCTCGTATTTCAGTCCCTTCTGCCACTTCCCACAAGCAAATTGGGCCCTTCTGGTGCTGATTTCTGTGTGGGTGAGCTTGTGTACATTCTAGGACCCTGTGGTTCTCTCCAACATACTCTCCTGTGAGTCTGGGAGTCTCTCCCAGCACCTCAACCCCCACAAGTGTTTTCAATTGGTGTTTTTAGGTTTTATTTCCTGGCACTGGGGCCCTGGGTTGCATGGTCTGTCTCACTCCCCATTTTTGCCTGGATTATCTGCACACAAATGTGGGACCACTGGATAGCCAGCTGCCTTGCGCAGCCTCACTGGGTCTGCCCTTTGCCAACCCATGCCTGTGGTCCATTAGCCACTGCCAGTGTGCCTGGGGCCCTCAAATCTCTGCTTTTTCCTGCCACAACTCCGCCCCTCTTACCAGTCTGGATGAATGGTTGTTGGACTTCTGTACAGTTCAATTTTCTGATAGTTCTGGTTGTTTTCTTGCTTCCAAATCTTTGTTGTCCTTAATTTTGGTTGTGCAAAGAGGCACAGTGTGTTCACCTACACATCCATCGTGGCTGGAAGTCCAGAAGTAATTACTTTTAGATGTTTTCTTAATGTTAACCCTATAAAGGTGAGTACCAGAAAAGTGTTGTCTAAAGTAGTATGACTTTTCCAAAGTCATATTGAGGAATATCAGATCTGATTTAATTAGTATTACCAGATAGACTTCACTTTTTGTTTTTGGAAATGTTGCCATGTCTGAGGTATTCCACCAAACACATGTAACACCAGCCCACAGTGTTTTTGGTTGTAAGTGATACACTTGTGGCAATGTCTCTAGAAAGTTGCTTCAGTCCTCATCCCAGTGAGGTAGTTGGGTCATTGGAGACTCCGAAGAAACACAATAGCTCTAAACCAATCAGAACACAAATGTTTGCACTCAGCTTTTCCTTCTGAAACCTGGGATCCTTGTCAACTTCCTAGGAATCTGAAAAAACCTGTGCCTGATGCATTTGTATGCTAATGGAGGTGTCCTGGGTGAGAAATCAAGAGCCCTGAGAACCTTTCAGCTAAATCTAATTAGAAAACAGCACCCAGGTAATGAAACTTTAAAAAAGTGAGTTCATTTGTTTATTGAAAGTACAAAACATAAGGAATCTGGTAATTAGACACCCACATTCTGGAGACAGGACATTATCAAGTTTACATTACTGAAGACAGTTGAGAGAACAAAATGTTTACCAGTTGCCTCAGTAGTTTCTATGGATGTGTCTTTGGGAAAGGCCATAATAAAACTGTTTCCCTCACTATAAAGAGTGAACCTGGCTTTCCCTCTAACAACCTTGTTTATACACCTGTGCGTACTGTCAGGTAATTTAGTCCATTACTGTGACTCCACGTGGGCAGCATTGCAGCCATTGCCAATTTTTTCTGTTGAGTTGTGGGGAAAATATCAGGGGAAGAGGGTGGATATCCTTGTCAGAAGTAGTTTGTTAGGTATTGGATTCCTGCTCGGTCTGTCAGTTGCATGCTTTAGGTCATGACTTGCAGAATAAGAAAGGAGTGCTGGAGAACATATTAGTCTACATTTTTATAATCCTGAGCTACTGGTGTGTCCTTTGACTTGTTTTAAGGTTGGACATTTATGTAGTTTTTCCTCTGTACCTGATCAGAATAAATTTTAACAAGTTCTGGTGCTGGTCCATTCTGTGGCAATGCCAAGGCAGCCCCCTGAAGTTACATGATTGAATACCATGCAACATCTTTACAAAGCTCCACACAGAAACTCATGGTGGAGCACTTAGATAGGTAGAAACTTTCTGTAATCTCAGACAGGGGGCAGGTACACCAAAACAACAATAGTCCAAAACTATCAAAAGTGATTGTGGGCACAGAAAGCCTGTACAGCCCAAACCTTAAGATGATAAGGGCCAGCCCATGTTCCAGATTCCAGTCTATGTAGTCATTGGGATACCCCCAGAGTCTCACACAAGCCATCACACTGTCCCACTCCCAATGGAATCTGGGCCTCCATTCTCTTCACCACCAGCTGCTAAATGCAAGTGTAGAAAGTCAATCCTCACATATTTGTGGGAATATTAGAGAAAATGGTATGTTGTTCAACTTTACAGCATGCCATAAGCATCTTGCATTTGGCCATAGTTTTTGTGGAACTCTCTTCCTAAGGTGTTTGTGTTGCAGTCAGCTCCATTGTCCTTTCTGTCCATCTAAGACACATATCAATTATCGTGCTTAATTACATCATTTGTACACAAAATGGTAGATGTGATTAAGTTATTGCAGCAATGATGCGGACACCAACAAGCAGTGTCTGTGGTGTTGTGGATGAGATGACATAAATTCACATGGACTACAGATTCATGTGGAAAAAAGGGATGGCAGAGCTACTCACTCAAGGGGAGAGCACACAGACACTTGCCTTGACAGGTTTTTATTGACTTTCCAATAGCATCCATCAAAGAAGGTTTCTATTCATTATCCTTAGGTTTGCTTTAGGTAGTTACTTTTTACAGATAGCAATGGAAAGGATGTTACTGATTACTTCTTATAGATTAACAAGGAAAACTATATTGCAACTTCAAGGGAATGATAAGAGCAATTGGTCTGGTTACAGTTCACTCCTTGGGAGAATTAGCACAGACTTCAGGAAGTTATGTTAAAGATATGCAGTAAGTATTTGCTGCCTCAACTCAGGGTGAGGGAGTTTAGCAAGAGCAAGTCACAAAGCAGCCTAGGTATAATGCAGGCCTGATTTTCCGTGGGAGAACCAATCTGTGGGTTTGGCATCCTGTGTGCTGCCAGGCGCCTATTGGGCTTTTCAATAGAGCTGGGCTACATTTCCCACCCCACATAGACAGGTTCCTTATACAGCAGATTTTATGCAACTTGTCTCATAACAAGCCTAGACTCCCAAGGTCAGAAGCTGCAACCTCACTTCTTTTCATGAATTCCTACAAGGGAGAACATTTTTTACAAGGTTACATTCTAATAGTGCCACTAGAGCATGACTTGATTACATTCAGTTGCCATGTTTGCAGTTCTGCCAAAAACATCTTAATTGTCTCCCGATAAGGAATATTAGTTTGCTTGTGCTATCAGAATGTGGTGCTATGTTGGTGGGTGTAAACAACATACTTTTTAACTTACATTTGTGCAAGCTCAAATTATGAGATCAGGTTGTGGGCTGGATTGTTTTCTCCCGAGGACCCTTTCTCTGTCTTGCAAGTGAGTGTGTTTAAACTTCTTGTTCCAAGGTGTTTCCTCTATGCTTCTCTCATCCTGATGATTAGGTAAAAGCTCCACTTTTATTTGATTAGGACCCCCCCCAAATTAATTCACTTACCATTACTCCCCTAAATACTATCAAATACTATCAATCCAAATGCAGGCACACTGTGAGGTAATGGGCCTTTACACTTCCAATGGTGAATTTGGAAAACACATTTGAGCTCTTAATGCATGTCACAGCTTGACTAAAGAGACTTGCACAGAAATGAGGCTGCAGGTAGAAAGACATCGGTATGCAATATATTCATGAGTTTTATAGCTGCAGCCAAATTTTAACCAGAAATTCTATCCCAGTTATAATATCACCAACACTCTCTGATGGTGGTTGTTTTTGAATCAAGCCTCACTTGCAATTTATAATTGTTTCAGACTCAGTTCTCATTGTGTCAAGTTGTCCAATGCTATCACAGTTGTCATTGATGTGCACTATCTTTTAACAATATTTTGTGTCAGATGTCAGCCATTTATTAGCGATGTGGATTATTTATTTTACAAGTCATGTGACCTGATACTGTCCCTAGAATGGGCTGTATTTCTTCCTTCAATCTGCATGTATTTGTCTCTTTTCTAAGTCTCAAATTTGTACAATAAAGCCTTCAAAACTTGGTTAAATAAAAACATCACTTTCTTTTTAAAAGAATCCAGTGGATTCCTTTCATGTGTGTTTCCTGTACACTGTTGTTGAATGGCAGAGCCATAAAATCCTCCAGAAGTTGTCCTTTCATGTTAGGGGAGTCCAAGGCTCAGTAGCTCAGTGATAATGTGCTGTTACCAGACTTTTGGTGACTCTCAGTACTGGCATGAATGACCTTGAGAACCTGTAACATATTTAAGTCCGTGTACTCCCATTCTTGCATTTGGGTTTTTCTTTGTGCAGACACTGGGAAAATGCACTTTATACAGACTATTCAAAATTAGAAATAAGGGAGGTCTCTTGTTCCTAAGCTAAAAAAAATGCCTTGAAAAAAATGATCAAATAATTCCTCTTGTTCAACTATCTCATGATAGCACATTTGAAGGTCAGAAATTGTTTCAGTCAGGGCACTGTGTCTTGATACATGTATCCATGAAGAACTCTGAGTTCCTGCAGCAGCTCCACATTGTCATTCTTTTAGTCATTTTTGGTGATGTTCACATTGTGTCCTTTTTTGTTTAACTAAATATGAAGGTGACATCACGTTGTCACCTTGAGGATCCTGTAGAATGCAAAACACAGAGTATTTTCATAGTGTCCATGGTAGCAGCCTACCCCTGTCAAAACATTTTCAAAATGATGACCCACCCCTTCATTTGTCTGGTATTTAGTACAGTACAACATATCCTAGACCTCATTTTTACTATGTGAGTATTGGCCACGTCCTTGGTAACACATGACTCCTCCCAACACCAGGTTGTGTCCTAGGAATATCCCTCATCTCTCTGAGGCTCTGTTTGCTTCTATAGAAAGTGGGTATTAGAAAACAAACCTTGTATTATTTTGGTAGGATCAATTGACTCAGCCATGGCAAGTACTTACCTATTACCAGGTCTTGCAGTGAACTTGCTGGATCTGCTGTGAATTTTCACCTAAATAAATTTTCACTCACCCATGAAAAACTTTCTGCCTTCTTCCTCACTGGCCTGTGAACCCTGTGAGTTCAAAAAGGAGGTGGAATGCAAATCTGAAGGAATTTGGGATGGTTTCCATCCAGTCTTGATCTTTGAAATTTGTCGCCAGATAAAAGATCTATCAGGGCAGTAAATGTGTATAATACCCACTGAGGTAACTGCTACTATTTTGGATGAAGTTCACTCATGCAACTATATATGATACATCTGGTGTGTTGTGACCATTCGAGGCCAGACAGGTTCATGACATTCTGGCAGATGGAAGTATATTCATGGAGCTTTGGGATGTCTGGCATACCATTATTCAAGGGTGGGCAAAGCAACATGCTGCCAACTGTCTGTGCCACTCCATGTCAACTGTCCACTTTGTATGGTAACCCAGGGTGGCACCCAGTGTGAACCACTCACTGTATATCTCTCATCACACAACTTGGAACCCGGAGGGAACCCTTAGATTGTGAAATACTAGCTTATAGAAAAAGCCAGCAAGGTGCCAACAAAATTATGCAAGAGAGCTTCATGCTATGCATGCAAGCCCACTCAAGGCGATAGAAACTGTTTAACACACCCAGTCTCAAGGCTATGAGAACAATACTTTTCAGGACTGTTCTCAAGTTTATGGGAAACTGCTTCCCTTAGTTGTCCAGATATCTGGGTGAGGAAACCAATCTGCCTCATTTTACCCTACAACTGGCCCAAGTCAAAACACAAGGAGACTTAAGCATGCTTGACTTCAGTTGAAAAGTAGGGAATATAGGCAGGAGTGGAGTCAGTTGGGAGGCAAAAGATGGTGGGTGGATCTAGAATTATCTGTGAAGCAGGGAATGATGGTGTGCTAACTTCTATTGGAAGGCAAGCAGATGTGGGTAAGAGAGAAGCAGGGCTGTCATCAGTTGAAAATGTAGAAGAGGTTGACAAGGCTGGTATCAGTTTAAGCTTATTTTTCAATATGATATGAGAGAGTATCCAGTTTTTGCTGATTATGTATATTTTGTTTAGCCAGATGAGCTGCTGAAAAGTCTGTCAACTCAGCAGTTTATAACTTGACCTTCTCTGTCATGCATTAGTTGTTCATGTAAGAGGGTTTAGTCCTGAGCACTCTCTAGTGTTCCCATGTGTTAAGTGTCTGTTTTGTGCCAGTACCTTTCTGTTTTGATTATTGTACCTTTATAGTATGGTGTGAGAACATGGGGAGTGAGATCTGTAACTTTTCTGTTTCTTCTCTAAATGTATTTGCTTCTTGAATGTATTTGTTTTTCCATACACTTTTTAAAATTTTCACTTCTGAGAAGAATGTGCATAGTACTTTGATAAGATTTCAGTTGAACCAAATAAATTGCTTTGGGAGATATCATAATTATAACAATTTAATCTTTCCAATATATAGGAATGGTTTGTCTTTCCATATTTTGGTGTTATTTTTAATTTCCTCAATGTCCTTTAATCTTGAGAGTACAGATCTTAAACCTCCTTGTTGATGTCAATTCAGAGGCATTTATTTATTTTTCATGCAAATGTCAATGGGATTACTTTCTTTACCTCTTCTTCCTGTATTTATGATTGTATATGAATGTGACAGGTTTCTGTACAGTTTGCATTTTGTTTTGTACTGAATTACTTTATTAATTCAACTTTCTTGAATTCTTTAAGAGATTCTATATAGAGTATCATATGACCTGCAAATGGTGACAGTTTTTATTCTTTTTTATTTAGATGTATTTTATTTATTTTTCCCTCTGATTGATAGTGTAATTATTCCAATCTATTTCAAATGATTGTAATGAAAGTGGACATTCTCTATGTTTTTCATTTTAAAGAAAACTCTTTATTTCACAATTGAGTATACACTTAGTTTTGAGTTTGACATATATTCCCTTTTGTCAAGCTGAGATTCTTTCCTTCTATAAGTGTTCTTGAAAATATTAATATCAGTAATGCATATAACATTCTATTTCTTTTTCTGTCTCTCTTGAATATTCATATGATTTTTCTGATGTGATGAATGATGTCAGTTGTTTCCTGGATATTGAGCCATTCTTACATCCCTGGTATAATTCACACTTGATCAGGACATATAATTGTCTTAATGTATTATTCCATTTGGTTTGGCACAATTTTGTTGAAAAATTCAGTGTGTACATTTATCAAGAATATAGGCCTGTAAAGCTCCCTCTGTCTTTTTTTTTTTCCAGTGTCTTGCCTCAGTTTGGCTATCAGAGTAATGCTGGCATCATAAAATAAACTTGTAAGTGAACTTCATCCATTTATGGATTAGTTGAGAAGTATGTGTACTTCATATTAAAAATATTTGCTAGAATTGACCTGTAAATCTACCTGGGCCTGAGCTTTTCTTTTTGGGTGTTTTAATTACTGGTTCAAATGTATTGCTAGTAATTGGTTTGTTCAGATAATGTGATTTGTCATAATGTAGCCTTCAAAGGGATGATTTAAAATATTTTAATTTTATTAGATGGTCAAATTTGTTGTATACAATTGATGGTATTCTTTAAAAATTGTTTTTGTGGTGTTGGTTGTTTCTTTTTTTGGTTGTATTTATTTTTGTTTTGTCTTTTTACTACATGATGGGTTTTATTAGAGGCTTTTCAATTTATTTAGCATTTAAAAGAAGGATCCATTAGTTTTAATAGTCTTTACATTCTTTCTCTTTTTTCATTATTGTGGCAATGATCTTTGTGGGGTTTTTTTAATTCAACTTACTTTTTGGTTTGTTACATCTATTTCTAATGTATTTAGAAAATGGAATGATTTTATTGAAAATTTTCTGCCCTTTAGTTAGAACTGTGGAGTTATGGTGTCCTTTTATAAGACCTTTTCATAAATATTGATTTTCTGAGACTGTATTTACATTTTTATTTGTCTCAGTGCAGTTGTGGGTTTTCTGTTTCTTTTAATTTTTTTAAAGACTTTATTCATTTATTTATTTTAGACTGGGGGAAGTGATGAGAAAGAGAGGGAGAGAGACATCAATTGGTGATTGCCTCCCACGTGCCCCCATTTGGGGACCTGGCCTGCCACCCAGGGATGTGTTCTGATTGGGAATCAAACCAGCAAAATTTTGATTCACAGGCTGGCACTAAATCCACTGAGCCACACCAGCCAGGGATGTTGGTTTTAATTTTTGATTTATTGAGTGTTTGGTAGTACTTTGAATAAATTCTAAATGTATTATTTGTTTTTGTTTTCTTACCTATATTTGATTTCCAGTTTCTTACCATTGTGGTCAGAAAAGATGGTTAATAGAGCCCTGGCTGATATGGCTAAGTGGATTGAACACCACCCTGTGAACAAAGAGTCACCAGAGAGATTTATAGGCCTAATTATTAAAAAATTTCCAGGCCAAAATTCTTAAAATATCACTAGGAAAACAAACTTAATAATATTTTTTTACAGGATTATGCACCCTGATCAAGTGAATTTTACCACTGAAGCTAGAATGACTCAACATCCAGGAAACAATCAATGTAATCTGTAACATTGAAAACTAAAAATAAGAATCATATGATTATTTGAGAGATATAGGAAAAGCCTTTGAGGAACCAAATATGCATTACTGATAAAAATATTTCAAAGAATATTAATGGAAGGAAATATCTCAGCTTGATTAATGCTATGTACGACACCCTCTCAGCTCACATAATACTCAATTGTGAAATAATGAAAGCATCTTTAAAGATCAAAAACATGTCAAGAGTGTCTTCTCTCATTACTATTATTAAAAATAATAATGGAATATTTAGACATAGTAATCAAAAAAGAAAAATAAATAAAATGCATCTAAATATAAAAGAAAAGAAACTGTCAGCATTTCTAGATGACATGATACTCTATACAAAATTTCTTTTTTCTTTCTTTTTTCTTTTTTTTAATTGTTGTTCAAGTACAGTTGTCTCCATTTTCCCTCCACCATGCCCCTCAAGCCAATGATGTTTACCTCCAATCCTGGATCCTACCCTCTTTTGGTTTTTCCATGTGTCCATTATATATGTTCCTGAAGAACCTTCCTCATTTTGTCTCCCATTATCCCATCACACACCCCTGCTCTGGTTACTGTCTCATTGTTCTTAATTTCAATGTCTCTGGTTATGTTTGACTCCTTTGTTGGTTTGGTTGATTAGGTTCCTCTTATAGGTGAGATCATATGGTGTTTGTCTTTCTGCCTGGTTTATTTCACCTGGTATTATTGCCTTCAGTTCTACTCCACACTTTTGCAAAGTGTAGGAGCTCCTTATTTCTTTCTGCTCTGTAGAATTCTGTCATGTAAATGTACCATTATTTTTTGATCCATTCATTTACTGATGGACACATAGTTTGCTTCCAGCACTTGGCTTTGTGAATTGAGCTGCTATGAACTTTGGCAGAGTCACTTACAAAGGAGTTCCCATCAGACTGTCAGCTGATTTCTCCAAAGAGACCTTACAGGCTAGAAAGAGGTATTCCAAGTCATGAAAGTCAAGGACCTACATCCAAGATTGCTTTATCCAGCAAAGGTTTCATTTAGAATGGAAGGTCAGATAAAGTTCTTCTCAGATAAGGTCAAGTTAACAGAGTTTATCATCACCAAGCCCTTATTATATGGAATGTTAAAGGGTTTTATCTAAGAAAATAAAGATAAAAATATGTATAATAAAATGACAGCCAACTCACAATTATTAATAACTACACCTAAAACAAAACAAAAAACAAACTAAGCAAACAATAGAACAGGAACAGAACCAAAGAAATGGAGATCACATGGAGGGTTATCAACAGGGAAGTGGGAGGGGGAAAGGTACAGAGAATAAGTAGCATAGATGGTAGGTAGAAAATAGACAGGGGGAGGGTAAAAACACTATGTGTAATGTAGAAGCCAAAGAATTTATATGTATGACACATGGACATGAACTAAAGGAGGGGGGATGTGGATGGGAAGGGGTGCTCAGGGTGAAGGGGGGAAAATAGGACAATTGTAATAGCATAATCAATAAAATATATTTAAAAAGAAGTGCAAAAAGAGCAAAAGAAAACATAATTAATATAAACTTAACATTTTAAATTTATTGAAGGTTGTTTCTTCTCTTAGTATAAGATTTGTCTTGGAAAATTTTCCATGTGAAACAGAGAAAAAATGTGTACCCTGTAGTTTTAATGCAATGGTCTATAAGTATCTATCAAGGACACCTGTTTTGCAGTTAGTCTAATTTTATTTTTTAAATTTTCTAATACAGAGAGTTTTAAAATAAGATTATTCTTCTTTACCCATATGATACCACATTTAATTTTCAAAAGGAACTTTTGAAATAAATGCTTTTTCACCTCAGCATTATAGACAAGGAAAGTAAAAGATGTTTTAGCTACTTTCAATTCCCAAAACCATTAATAGCATTTCCTATTTTTCATCCATGAACTGTTTTCCCAGACATTCATGTCTAGTAATAATATAATAAGGAAGTTTAAAAAGATTAGTAAGATGGATGGAAAAGAGAACTACTTGGCTCTAGCAATGGGCTTTCAGCAGTATTTGTACTACTGACTTTGTGGGTCTGAAGTTCACAGAGTCTAGCCACAGGTTGTCTATATGGCACAGGATGAAGATGACACAGTTGATCATGCAAAGGAATGAGAAAAAGACCAGCAGTTGAAGTGTAAAAAAAGCCCAAAATGGCAACAAGTTTAGAAAGGGGTTGGATCAAATCCAGGGTATTTCCAGGCCATTCTCACCCATAATGCCATTCTCTCCTCACCAGGGCATGTACCATAAAAATTGGAGGCACTTTCTCTGCAGTCAAAGATCACTAACTTCTATCTATTTTCTTGTGATCCTTCACTCAAATCCATATTTGGAAAATGCCTACAGATACAACAATGCTAAGAAAATACCATACATGACATATGTGGAGAAGACATCAAGTGATCATCTGTCTGATCCTCTTGTACCCGGAAAGGACACTGGCATTTGGGCTTCCTGTCACTACCAAATCCAGTAAGCAATGGCAGCGATTGAATCTTTTGTGGGCACTGTATTCAGATGGCCAGCCATCCAAGAAGATGGTGGGTTCATGCCCTAACAGACCATCTTGTCTTTTCTTTCTAGGCCAGACCTTTTATAAGGCAGGATGGGGGAAGATAAACAATGCACAGTGAGGGCTTTGAGTTCAGAAGCTACAACATTCCTGTCCTGGGCAATTAGCTGTTCCGAGGGGAGGGTGGTCATCTGCTCTCCCTGGAACACAAAGGCCTGGATGCCTCCAACTTGCCCCAGGCGGTAATCTTTAGCAGTGCCCCAGAAGGTCTACTGTTTTCCCAGGAGCCAGTATGGGCCTTATCTGTAGTTTCTGAAACAAAAGCTTTAACATACACACTACTTGCTAGATTTACAATTTTTTATATAAGCTAAAATTTTCCAAGGCTCGAGTCCCCTATCATTCCCCACCATTAGTATTAAACTATCTCATTTCTATGAGATCAGAACTTAGCATTGGACTTTACGGTGTGCGGGGGGGGGGAGGGGGTGGTTAGGAATACACCTAATTGCAGACTTACATAAGGAGGCACATTGTATGCAACAAGCTATGATACTGAAAAAATGACAAGGATAAAAACAATAAATATCTCTCAAAGACCAGGTATACTAGGCAGCCAGGAGGTTAGTTTAGACATGTCAAAACCAAAGAATCTCTCTCCCTGTTTTACATTAGACATTACATTATTTACTTGCCTTACTTTTTGTTCTATGAGCTGTGAACTATCAGTTAAAACAGCAGAGTCCTTTAAATTTTTCTTATCCATTATTATGCCTTAAAAGAAGGTAGTCTATAGCTGTACAATTATCCAGTACTACTTCTCTGACTTGTCCTGGTTCTTGACTAATGGCACTGATAGCTTTTGAGGTGGCATTCAAAGTTTTTGCCACAGCACAGGCTAACCTGCTTATTTCTATATTTAAATAAGTTACTATGGTTGGCATTACAAATATAGTTAAAGACATATATTCAGCAGGGCTAAAAGGTGTAAGTCACTGATATATTCAGGTATAAGGGACAGATCCCATCAAACCCAGGTCAGGTGGGTCTTCTGAGGCATAAACACTGTTGGTTTTCCCAGAGAGCATGGTCCCCCAGAGCTGTTTGCTGGAACATAGGAATAGACATTTCATATATCAGAAACCATCCTTTAGGCAGTTTAACATAAGTATAAGATACATCAGTGGTGATGGTGCAATTCATTTTCACACCTGCTGAGAACATAAGGCAGTTTTAGTACAGTCGACAAAGGTTGCACACTCTCTACCTGGAGTACATTAGTGCCCTTTAAAGAAAACATTTCCCTGTCCTTTATACTTATCACTGGTCCCCAATTATAAATATCAGAGTAGGTCATTTTCTTTTTGATGTATTTAAACACAATATAATTTCTAAGGCATTCCAAAGGAGTACAGACACCTATAAGACCTGAAGTGAAGGTTTGTTCAACATAAGTTCCTCCTACAAAGCAAAAGTCAGAAATATTCAGAACAATTTTTGCTAAATATACCCAAATATTTTCATTTTGTTTGAATGGAATAAGTTGCCCATAACAAGGGGTTAAACAAGAGGTAAAGAAAAAAACGTAAGTCATTGTTTTTCAAAGATGACTTTTACATCTTCCAGTGCTTTCTTTATTCTGGTGTGATGAGTCCAAGGTTTTATTTCTACCAGTTTCAGCATAGTGGGGATGGTGAGGAGTATGTCCCAAGGTCTAGTCCACTTTTCTCCTAGCTGGGTTTTTGGAGATGCTGTCACCCAAATCTTCGGTAGCCTCTTGTCGGCAGGCTCAAAGGAATGCAGCAAACCTGTGGGAGAGAAGTCTTTAATACAGGCAAGGTCATTCATCACAGCTAAGGTCTGACTTAAATGTTGTACATATTTCTTTACCTTTAGTTTTTATGTATATACATATCTCCTACCCTAATTGTGACCTGAAATGTCCACCTGTACCCAATTTTATAGGGACCCAACTGAATCCCACTTCGTGGAGCCACCCCTGTCCTGAGCAGGGCAATAACCAAAACTTAATCCCAATGGAGATGAGTTTCTTGACACAGCTTGGCTATATATTTTTTAAGGTGATTCATCTTCTCTACTTCCTGGAAGCCTGAAGTCTCTATGCCATGTGGAGTCTCCACTTGATTCTTAAAATTTACCAACTTCCTGTGTAATAATTATTTTTAAAAAATAAAAGCAGCTCTGTTATCACTTTGAATACTGCCAGGGAGGCCAAAGCAAGGGATTATTTCCTTCAGTAAAGCTTTCACTGGCTCCAAGGATTTTTCCATTCTAGTAGGAAAAGGTTCTATCCATCCTGAAAAAGATGTCAACGAAGATTAATATTTCCACTCTCAGACCCTTGTCAACCTGAGTAAAGTCTATTTGCCAGTCCTCAAGTGGACACTGTCCTTGGTATTGCTTCTTTTTTCCTTTGATGGGGTTCTGATTTGGGGTTGTTTTTCCAGCACATACCACATCTAGCAATTAGTTTTCTTATGGCTTTAGAAATTCCAGGACCTGTGAGCCACAGTGTGACATAGGTAGTTAATGAGTCTCTTCCACAGTGTGTGGCCTCATGCAAATACTTCATGACTGGCTCTACTAAATGTTCAGGAAAACAGTATAGCTCTTTTCTTATTCTTCTTCCATCAGGACTTTTGCTATC
>PVKU01013063.1:14239-31352 GCA_004027475.1 Anoura caudifer | reverse complement strand
AAATTGAGAACAAGAGAGGAGAGGGATAGGAATATCCAGGGAAAAGGGGAAGGGATTAGAGCAACAAGTATGAAAGACATATGGACAAAAGCTAGGGGGGGGTGGAAATGGAAGGGATCTGGGGAGGGCTGGGGCGGAGGGACGGGATGGGAGTAGAAAACAGAAAACTGTATAAGAACAACAATTAAAATAAAATTTAATTAAAAAATAGCATAATCAATAAAATATATTAAAACAAAATAAAGAGTCTTCAAAAGAAATTCACTGAAGCCAAAGGCAGGCTTTCACAGCAATGCCAGCTGGTACACTGATACAGACAGGTTCCTAGAACACTCACCTAGTGGGGAAAGCCTATACTGTAAGGGACCCACCATCCAGAAGATAATCCTGTTTTTTTTTGGACCCCATAGGCAATTAAAATAGCAAGGTACTAGCATAAAAACAGACATATAGATCAAAGGAACAGTATGAAGAGCTCAGAAATAAACCCACCATTATATAGTCAATTAATATGTGAAAAAGGAGGCAAAAACATAGAAGAGGGTAAAGATATTCTATTCAATTGATATTTTGGGGAATTGGCTAGATATATACCAAAGAAAAAAAAAGAGAGAAAGAAAAATAGACCACCTTGTTACACCATACAGCAGAATAAACTCAAAATAAATCAGACTTAAGTGTTAGACTTCATACCATAAAAAGCCTAAAAAAATATGGGGAGGAAATTCTAGGATATTTCTTGTAGCAACATTTTTCCTGATATGTCTTCTTGGGCAAAAGAAACACAAGAAAAATAATAGGAATAGGACTACATCAAACTAAAAGGTTTTGCACAGCAAAGGAAACCCTCAAAAAAAGGAAAAGACAACCCACTGAATGTGAGAACATATTCTCCAGTGATACATTTGCTCAGGTGTGGCAGACCCTTCTGCATGGTGTGGGCCCAGCTCCCACTCGGAGATGTACAGGACTCATGCCCACAGATAGGTTCTCTCCTGGGCAATCAGATTTGTAATATACCTATTGCAAATATTTGCAATATACCTGTTTTGAGGTTTGCTCTTTGTCAAAACTCCCTCACCCTGAAAGTGCTAAACCTTGGGGCCAGTGTAACTGGCTGCCTATTCACTTGCTAATATCCGTCTTTTGTGATGTAATGAGGGGCATTGGCTCCTTTGTTGTAACCTGGGGATAGAAAAGAAGAACCATCTTGTAATGTAAAGAGGAGATAAGATTAGAATAAAGGCCTGTCATGGCAGAGGCTGCGGCCTTTGCTCCTCTTGAGAGAAAAGCCATGCTGTCATTCTTATTCCTCCACCAGACTTGGTAGTCTGTGTGTATGTTTTATTTCATCCATAATGACGTGGACACTGCTGGCCAGTGTCCACCTCAGTCAGGTGTTAATATCCAAAATTTATAAAAAAACTTATAAAAGTCAAAACCAAAATTACAAGCAATCCAATTAGGAAATGGGAAAAAGGACCTGAATAAAAGGGTCCAAAGAGGACATACAGAGGGCCAATAAATAGAAAAAAAGGTGTCCAATGTCACTAATCATCAAAGAAATGCAAATGAAAACCACAATGAGATATCACTTCACACATGTCAGAATGGCCACCATCAATAAATCAACAAACAACCAAGTGCTGTTGAAGATGTGAAGAAAAGGGAAGCCACATGCATTGTTGGTTGGAATGCAGATTGATGCAGCCACTGTGAAAAGCAGTATGGAGTTACCTCAAAAAATTAAAAATGGAGGCTCTTTTTGACCAAGTGATTCATTTCTTGGAATTTATTTGAAGATACCTGAAACACAAACTTGAAAGAATAATGCACCATCATATTTATTGCAGTGTTATGTGCAATAGCCAAGATTTGGAAGCAGTCCAAATGTCAGTAGATGGGTGGGTAAAAAACAATGGTACATTTATACAATGGAATACTCAGCAGCAAGAAAGAAGGAAATCTTTCTCTTTGCAACAGCATGGATGGACCTGGAGAGCATTATGCTAAGTGAAATAAGCCAGCCAGATAAAGACAAATACTGTATGATTGCACTTATATATGAAATATGATGAACAAATGAACTAACAAGCAAAGCAGCGATAGACTTAAAGAGCAGGCTGACAGCTTTGGGAGAATTTGGGCAACTTGTTTGGTGGGTGGGTTTAGGAATTGAGCAAGAAAGTAAAAAAGAAAAAAACTCATGGATACGGAAAAATGCATGGTGATTGTGGAGAGGAGGGAGGTTAGGGAGGTGGAGGAGGGTATATGGGGGATAAATGGTGATAAAAGGAGACTTGACTTGGGGAGATGAACATATAATGTGGTGTACAACCCCTAAGTTTCAGTGGCTTAAAATCACAAATGTTTATTTCTTAGTCTCAGTATGTGTCTGTCATGGGGTGGCATTGGGAGCTTTGTATTGCTTTATCTAAAACCCAGGCTGGGGAGCAGCCACCACCTGGAACATTGCAATAACAAAAGGTAACGAAAGATAGTGGCAAAACACACTAACTCCTAAAACTGTCACGTACAAGTCACACATGTCCTCTTTTTTGTTTCATTTGCCGAAGCAAATCATATGGCCACATCTAACTTCAAATAGGCAGGAAAGTGCATTCATGCATACCACATGCCCACAATTAGATAAAGTCAGTAGTGAACACCTTTCTTGACTAGCACAGCTTCTCATAACATTTCTCCAGATTAGCACAAAATGAATTTAGAACAAATAATATATATTTTTGACAAGGCACAACGGTTAATTTTAAAAGCAAATATTTTTCTAGTGTATTTGATTTTTTTGGTCTTGAATATTCTAAAACAATATGATTAATAAAATCAGTTTTTCTATTTTCTCAACTTTAGCATCATATTCCACTCCATTTCCAGGCTTGAATGTAGGGGTTGGGTAGCTCATGGAGGAACAATGGGGGAAAAATCGGGACAAATGTAATTAAACAACAATAAAAAATTTTAAAAAATCTACTCCATTTCAAACAGCCTTGAGTATAGGCCCTACAATAACCTTCCAATTGACTCTAATCTTCTATTATTAATTCATCAAGTGTATATTGGGTGCCCAGCTCTAGGGGTGATGCAGGGTGCAGCCAGGAGGGGGGCCCCCAAAATAGGGATTTGGAATGGGCCCAGAACTCAGGGTGTCCAGGGAATATTAGAGGGACATATAAGATGTCCTCACCCCTTCCCCCACAGGTATGAGTTGGGGGAAGGGACACATGGAGCAGGGACATGAAGAGCTGCTAATCCATGGCATGGTCATTTAACATATCTATAGCCTTTGGCTGGCAGCTTAGATGTGTTAAATAGCTGTGACCATGCTCTGAGCCAGAGGGATGGAAAGGACTCCCCCCAAGACGTGACTGGGGGAGGAACCTCAAGTCACAACACCTGCGTGGGAGCTTGGAGAAGATTGGCTCCAGAAAATGGGGACACACCTGCCCAGACTCATGATGGCATCCCAAAAACACTTGGAATATACGGGAATGCTGGCAGGTGTAACTGATTGTAGGAGGAGTCGGAAATGGGGGTACAGAAGAGATTTGGCGCCAGTATTTAAACTGAGGAGCAGCAGCCATCAAGAGAGGAGAGAATCCACGTGCTTTCCCAAGAGTTAGGACCCTCACAACCCTGTGAGGGAAAATCACCATGTGGCTTTAGCAGAGAATTGCCACGTGGCTTTTCCAGAGTGGGGGGGACCCTTTCCCCACAGCTTTGGTAGAAGAAGGACCACGCGGCTTTGGGGTGCTCTTTTGGCTGTGTGGCCTAGGAGCAAGAGAGACTGCCTGAAAGAAGGGTGAAAGAACTCTTGCCAGTAGGCCATGAGAAGGTGCCACATGGCTTTGGATTAATTGGAGATCCTGCCTGGACGATGACACAGCTGACGGTGTCAAGAGCCTGGATCCCGGACGTGTGCTTCTCTTCCTTGCAATCACGGTACCCTGACTTAGGGCAGAGGGAGATAGGAAGCACTGTGGGCGTCTGTGGGTATCCTGAAGGACTTTGATATTTTAATGAAGTTAAGTTGCTACTTTAACTCTGTATAGCATTAAATAAACATTTCCTTTCCTTTTCACAAATCTCTGGCTTTGAGAGACATCTTTCCATAAGGCGGCAGACAATAATGGACCTTCTGTTTGCTCTGTAACAGGGGTGCAATAGTGAACAAAATAAACCGCCTCATGGAAATGTTGTTTTGGTGTTCTAGAGTTTCACCATAAGGTGTCTACGTGTAGATCTCTTTTTATTTGTTCTGTTGGGATTTGTTGGACTTATTAAATTTGTGAATTCATGTATTTTTATCATTCCTCAGCCATTATCTCTTCGAAAATGGATTCTCCCCTACTCTCTCTTTCCTAGGACTGATTAGACACTTGTTAAACCATATCACTCTATCTTCCAGGTCTTTAAATCTCTTTTTCATGTATTCTTTCTTGTGTTTCTCCTGGCTTCATTCTAATAATTTTTTCAGATCTATTTCAGAGAAGTTATCTCCTTAGCTTCTGTCATTCTGTTAAATGTTATTAATCACACTGTGTTATGGAGTTTATAAGTTCAGTTATTATTCTTTTTATACCTAGACATTTTATTTGGTTCTGTAAACTTGTCTTGCTTATTCTTTATGGTATTTTGTTTTGCTCATATTTTTCAAATTTGTGTACTTGGTATTTAAATATAATATATTAACACTCATTATTTTATATTCTGTCTGTTAGTTCCAATATATTAGAAAGTCTGCTGGTTTCCCTGACCAGTGTAGCTTGGTTGAGCATTGTCCTGCAAAGCAAAGTGTTACCAGTTCAATTTCCAGTCAGGGCACCTGCCTGGGTTGTGGGTTTGGTCCCTGGTCAGGGTGCATGCGGGAGGCAGCTGAAATATGTTTCTCTCTTGCATTGATGTTTCTCTCCCTCTCTTTCTCCCTTCCCTTCCATCCTCTCTAAAAAGACATAAACAAAAGTCTTAAAGAGAAAGTTTGTTGATTCTCAGTATTGGTGCTTTGTTATCTTAATATTCAGTGATATCTGGGTGAGTTGCTCATTTTTTTATTTGCATATAGGCACTTGTATTAAAAGATGCTCAGCTTCACTCACTATTAGGGAAATGTGAATCAAAACTACAATTAGATACCACCTCACATCTGTTAAAATGGCTACTCTCAACAAGACAGCAAATAACAAGTGTTGGAGAGTTGTGGAGAAAAAGGAACCCTCATACATCACTGGTGGAAATGTAAACTGATATTGCCACCATCGAAACCAGTATGGAGGTTCCCCCCAAAATTAAGAATAGCATTACCAAGAGCAACCCCTCTTCTGGGTATCTACCCAAGAAATTTGAAAATATCTATTTGCAAAGATATATGAACCCCTATGTTTATTGCAGCATTATCCATGGTGGCTAAGACAGGGAAACAACTGAACTGTCCTTCACTAGATTACTGTATAAAGATGTGATACATATACACAATGGAATATTATTCAGCCATAAGAAATGATGAAATACTTCCATTTGTGACAATATAGATGGATCTTGAGAATATGCTAAGCAAAATCAGTCGAACACAAAGGTTAAAAACCATATGATTTTACTTGTATGTGTGATATAAAACTGAAAACAACAAATGAACAAACAAAACAAAATCTCAAAGCCACAGACAACAGCATACTGGTTACAAGAGAGAAGGGAGAGCTAGGGGTAGTGAGGGGTAAAGGGGATCAAATATTTGGTGATGAAAGATAATTTGACTTTGGGTGGTGGGCACCCAATGCAATATACAGATCATGTACTATAGAAATGTACACTTGAAATCTATATAAACTTATTTACCAATGTCACTCCTATAAGTTTAATTAAAAATATTGATCTTAATATATTAATCCATGAAAATGACCTCCCTCTCAATGTCTACAACATAATTTCTGGAAACTGTGAATATGTTACCTTCATGACAAAAGGGACATGAATATGTGATTGAATTAAGGATCAAGAATGGGAAATCCTGGATTATTTGGATAGGCTCAAAATAATCTCAAAGACTCTTAAAAGATGGAAGAAGGAGGAAAAAAAAAGAGTCAGAGAGAGATTTGAAGATGTTACACTGCTGGTTTTGAAAATGGATGAAGGAGCCGTGAACAAAGGAATGAAGATGGCCTCTGGAAGTTGGAAAAGGCAAGAGAATGGTTTCTTCCCTAGAATTCATAAGAGAAGCAGCCCTCTTGAGTCTTTGATTTTATTTCAGTAAGACAAGTTTTGGACTTCCGACTCATAGAGGTATAGACTAGCTTCTGACCATTAGAGAATAAATGTGTTGTTTTAAGCCACTCTGTAGTCATTTGCTACTGCAGCGATAGAAAACTAATTCAATAGTCCATGACTTTGTCTTCACATCTCACCACCAGACATCCTGTGCTCTACTCCCAGCACTCTGCCCAACCTGCTCTCTCAAAGATCTCTAATCTACCCATCAACCGCCAGTGACTTCTTTGAGATTGTTTCAAATGTGAGATTTTATTGTCTTAGGGAAAGCTTTTCTTGGCAGCCCAAACTATTCAGACTTTCAATTTTGATATTTAAAATTATTACTCAGTTTATTAAAGTTACAAATGAAATAAACTCAACAACAACAAATAAGACAATAGTCCTTCCTTTAGCTCTCAGGTTCACCTTACAAATCTTATTCTGTTTATAAGCTCGGCAAATTTTAACTATCACTTTTCAAGGGGCATTTGATTAGCATTTGAGAATAGTTACAAACTTAGTTAATTAAAATCACTTAGATATTTCAATCTTTATAAATTTGATATATTTGATTTGTCTCATTAACACTAAAGTGATTTATTTTAATAAACAAAATCTTCCAGGCTTTTAATTAACTCTCATGACTATAAAAGCCCTAATAAACTTATTAATGTAGTGAAATTTAATTTATCTTAATAGTAAGATGCCAATCTAAGTCAATTACTCAAGTATCCCTTAAAAATCATTTTGTACAACTTAAACATATACAATTTTTGTCAGTTATACCTCAGTAAAGCTTAAAAAATAAAATAAATCAATTATTCAACTATACATTTTAAAGTAGAATTATAATTGTAAACTATTATTTGAATAGGCCAAATATACTTAAATGATACATGTATATGAAATGCCAATGTACAAACAAATATTAATACTAAAGTTTTAACTCTTTTAACACTTCTATACTTGCTTTTAAATCTTACGCATTTAGGAACAACTATATTTTGCCAAACATTTTGAGAGAGACCATCCAATTGATTGAAATAGCATAATAAAAAGAGATTTTGGCCAAGACACCAACTAGATTCTTGTTATTGATACTGATGAGATATATTGCAGTGCTTTAGAGTCCATTACTGAGGTGTTAAAACAACCACCTCTTCCTTAAACTTACAGTTGTCAACCTGAAGAGTCCATTTTGACTTGTTTTTCTTTTTCCCATCTTGGTATAATCACTTGCAAATTCCTTCATATTTATCATGTCTTTGACCTGGTTTTTACAACTGTTTTTTTTTCTATAAAAACTCTAAAAGTTCTTGCATTAGAAATTTTTTTTGTTTAATTCAGTTTGGACAATGCTGTTGTCTCTTTCTCTCTGTGGGAGATTTTTAATCCACATTAGGATAGCAAAGCCTCTCAGAAATCCTAGAGTGAAGACATTATGTTATTGTGGTTTAGCCCAGCATTTCCAAAATTGAATGAACAAGAACATTTACCCCCTTATACCATTTATGAACACCTCACAGGCTTGGGAAATGCTACTCAAATCTCTGTTGCTTTCCATTCTCATTACTCTCACTTTAACTTGGGCCCTCCTTATCTGCCACCTAGACTAGTCTCTTTAATCTTCTAAATAGAATCTCCGCTTCTTTTCCCTCTCATTTCAATCTATTCTTTAGACATTGCCAGGATGAGCTTTCCATCACACATTTCTACACTTGATCTTAGCCAAAAGGCTGAGAAGAATCATAACACATTTCTAAATGTGTCTCTACTCTGTTAAGAAGCAGAAAAATGGAAGGATTGGGGATCTGGAGCCTTTAATTCATATCCTGGCTTTGCCACTAACTGGCAATGTAATCTTGGAAAATTCATGTTATTTTTACAGGTCTTTTTTTTTCCCAATTGAAGAATCAGCAAGCTGTTCTAGATGGCTCTATATTTCCTTTCAGTTATAAAATTCTATACATCTAGAATTAAGTAGACATTTCTTCTTTTGCCTCCTACGTAATTACTTTGGCCTAATTCTTTCCAACTTAATTTCCTATTCCATTTCTTTTTAACTGTACAGTTCAACCAAACTAGACTGGTACTTATTTTCCTCTCTGCATATTATGCCATTTTGATGCTTTTAATTTTTACTTCACCTCCCTTATATCACAGATTTATTATGCCTGCCTCTAACATTGATAGTCAATTTTAAGATGCATTTCAGTTATTCTCTCCTTCAGGAAAGCCCTAACACTTCCTCAATTAGTTGGGATTTCCGTGACTCTTGTTGCACTTTATACCTCCATTTCAGCTCCTATTGTTCTGCCTCGACTTCTGTTTCTGCACACGTCCCCTACACCCATTAAGGTATAAACTGAATTAGTGACTATTATCTTAGTCATAGGCACTGAACAGAAGTCAGCAACTGGTGTCTTATACATAGTCATTCTCCCTAGGACATCTATTGCCAGCCCTTGAGATAGTTGGGTGATCAGTTAATAATGTTTAATTGAAGAGGAAATTTTGATTCATTAGAGATGTGCTTGAGTGAAAGCTGACCTCATAATAGAAATACTGATTTTTCATTGGGAAATAAGTGTGAAGAGGATTTTTAAAACTGTTTTGGGTATATATTATAAAGTGGTGGGTTTTTATTGTCAACTACACATGAAAGCATAAGTTGGAAAAATTACTTGTCCAAACTCTTGGGGCTTAGGTGCTACTATTTCCTGTTGTCTGAATGATGATCTTTTCCTTATAGGTTTATAGTTCTTTAATTTTCTCCCATAATGATTTATATAAAAATAGCAAGTAAAGTGAATAAATATCCCTCTATTAATAAGAAAAACAAAGGCTGATTTAATTTTGTCAGTTTGATTATTTCATTACCTCCCAATTTATCTTTGTTTGAGATCTGAGTCCTTATTTGAACTTCATTTTGTAGGTGTTCCTTAGACATTACACCCCAAGTCCCACAATAGTCAAATTAAGCCAGAATGACTGTAATTCAGTTCCTAGATCCTATGCATTGCTTTTGTAACAAAACAAAACAAAAACAGCTTCAAGTGGCACTTCCTTGTGTTTCTTGAATCTTATACACATGTATATACATTAGATAAATGAAATCCTGCCACCTTAAATTTGTTCTCGTAGATTAAACATGAATTCTTTTCCAAGAACCTTGGAATAGCTTCTGTTAGGGGATGCTGCTATGATCAGAAAAGGGAACAGTGTTGTGCTTGCCATTTGAATAAGGACTTCGTGAGGTCCATAATGCTGAGCTGGTTAAATGGGAAGCTTAAAATATACATCAAAGGGAGTTTATTCTAAAAGCTAAAAATAAAAAGGACCATTTCATGGAGAAGTGCTAATAAAAATTGTGGAATATGAAAAAGAGACTTATCCACAGGAAAAAACAATCTGAAAAGGGAGGGCATAATGTTATCTGGTGACAAAAACCATCATCCAAGATTTCATATGTATCAAAGCAGTGTCACACTGAAGTAAGTGCTAATTGAATAGATTTTTTGATTTAGCTCTTTCAGAAGCTCTTAGTGTTCACTGATGATTAGAAGAGTGGAATTTAATTTTTAAGTAAGAACAACCATGATCATGGTATTGATACCACTAGAAGCTTGCATCCAGTTTTACTTGTGAATACATGTTTTGCTTTGTTGAGTTATGGTTAGTGTAGCTTTAAGTTTAGCTGTCTTGGTTGATTGAAGTCTACTGTTCATGAGGCTGAAGTCAAAGTCATCAATTTATCCTCTCAAATGTCTATTAGGTTATGAAGAATAATCCTCTATTATGAAACTACAAACAATGCTAGAATTCTAGGTGGCCATTTCACACATACTTGTTACTGATCAAAATATGTTTGGCTAAGAGAAAACCTATTATTCCTCTTTGGAAAAATAGCTCAAAATGCAAGTCACACTGGTAGTAGTTCAATAGCTTCATTTTCCTATGTAAAATAATAATGCATACTTTAATGTGAAAGGCATGTCAAATCATAATGCAGCTAATTGTGCATGGGGCATACACAATTCATTCAAATTAAGAGTTTTGATATAATTATAATATTTATTGCACTATGTTTTCTTTTCAGCACAATATTCTGGAAGAACACATTTGTTTATTTGGTAAAACATGAATCTAGTGCATCTGCAAATAGAAGGTGCTTAGCAAGACAGAGAAAGAGTGTGTTTGTGGAACCACATATTCCATTTGCACAAATGAACTTCAGTAAGTGGATATGTGTGCACCTTTAGAGGATTTAGCTTTGTAGGACATTTTATAAAACTCCTATGCATTTTATAGCAAAGGAATCTCTGACAGTGGATATATTTACCTAAATTACAATTTTTAAATATATTTTATTGATTATGCTATTACAATTGTCCCATTTTTTCTCCCCTTTATTCCTCTCTGCCTTGCACACCCCCTCCCACCAGCATTCCCTCACCTTAGCTCATGTCCATGGGTTATACATATAAGTTCTTTGGCTTCTATATTTCCCATACTATTCTTAACCTCCCCCTGTTTGTTTTGTATCTACCATTTATGCTTCTTATTCCCTGTACCTTTTCCCCTATTCTCCCTTCTCCCCCCACCCCACTGATAACCCTTCATGTGATCTCTATTTCTGTGATTCTGTTCCTGTTCTAGTTTGCTTAGTTCATTTATGTTTTTGTTTTTGTTTTTTTAGGTTCAGCTGTTAATAGTTGTGAGTTTGTTGTCATTTTATTGTTCATATTTTTGATCTTCTTCTTTTTCTTAGATAAGTCCCTTTAACATTTTATAAATGAAGGGCTTGGTGATGATGAACTCTTTTAACTTGACCTTATCTGGGGAGCACTTTATCTGCTCTCCCATTCTAAATGACAGCTTTCTGGATAGAGTAATCTTGGATGTAGGTCCTTGCCTTTCATGACTTTGAATACTTCTTTCTAGCTGCTTCTTGCCTTCAAGGTTTCTTTTGAGAAATCAGCTGATAACCTTATGGGAACTCCTTTGTAGGTAACTGTCTTCTTTTCTCTTGCTGCTCTTAAGATTCTCTCTGTATCTTTAATCTTGGGTAATGTAATTACAATGTGCCTTGGTGTGTGCTTCTTTGGGTCCAACTTCTTTGGGACTCTCTGAGTTTCCTGGATTTCCTGGAGGTCTATTTCTTTGGCCATATTGGGGAAGTTCTCCTTCATTATGTTTTCAAATAAGTTTTCAATTTCTTGCTCTTCCTCTTCTCCTTTTGGCACCCCTAGGATTCGGATGTTGGAATGTTTAAAGTTGTCTCTAAGGTTGCTAAGCCTCTCCTCATTTTTTTGAATTCTTGTTTCTTCATTATGTTCTGGTTGAATGTTCATTTCTTCTTTCTGGTCCAAATAGTTGATTTGAGTCCTGGTTTCCTTCCCTTCATTGTACATTCCCTGTATATTTTTCTTTATTTCACTTTGCATAGCCTTCACTTCTTCCTCTATTTTTCAACCATACTCAACCATTTCTGTGCACATCCTGATTACCAGTGTTTTGAACTTTGCATCTGATAGATTGGCTATCTTTTCATCACTTAGTTCTATTTTTGGAGCTTTGATCTGTTCTTTCATTTGGGCCATATATATGTATATTTTTTGCCTTGGTGTGCCTGTTGTGTAGTAAGGGGCAGAGCCTTAGGTATTTGCCAGGGCGGGCCAACCCAGGGTGCTGCATGTGGCACTGTCTGTTGGGGAGGTGTCTGAGAGGGAACAATGCCACTTGCTCAGTTCTGGGCTGGCTTTCAGTCACTTCCCCCCGCTGACCACAAGCAAATTGGGCCCTTCTGGTGCTGATTTCCTGGTGGGTGGGTTTATGTATGTCCTAGGACCCTGTGGGTCTCTGCAACTCACTCTCCTGTGAGGCTGGTAGTTTCTCCCACCACCTCTGCAACTCCCATGTGCTTTGACAGCCATAGGTTTTGAGGCGTTATTTCCCCGCTCTGGAACCCTGGGTTGGGCAGTCTGTCTTGATCCCCAGTTGTTCTTTCTGGTTTATCTGCATGCAAATATGGGACCGACTGGTCCACCAGCTGCCCCTTCACTCTGTCTGCCAGCTGCTGCCTCACCTGCCCCAGTCCTTTAGCTGTAGCCTTGTCATGTGTCCTCTCCTCCCTGTCTTTCCCTCTCAGCCCCTCCTACTGGTCTAGGTGTATGTTCCTTTTTTAACTCCTTGGTTGCCAGACTTCCATACAGTTCGGTTTTCTGGCAATTCTGGTAATTTTTAAAAATTGTTGTTGTTCTTCTTTTGGTTGTGCGAGGAGGCAAAGTGTATCTACCTAACCATCCATGTTGGCCATCCTAAATTACAATTTGACAATAGACAGGTGACTCTTATAATTCCAGTTGATTTTGGGTTGGAGTCTGGGATTCTTCCATACCTTATGTTTTAAAAATCTTGGAAGCTTTGCTTTGGTAGCAGCTATAGCTAAGATCATTCTTTGTCAAATACATGACTTGCAACTTAAAATTAATTCTGGCAAAAATAATAAATGTTAATACACCAAATGTTCCAGTATCATTGCTATAAATCTTCATATTACATAAACAATCTTTTATCTATAATCAAAGGAAATTGATGTTCACAATTATGTCTACAAGGCATACCAAGATATGAAGAAGGCAAGAAATTAATATAAGTTAAATTATATTTAATGCAGTTTTGGAGTTAGTGTATTTGATTGTATTTTGTTTGACAATTTATTATTCATGTATGGTATATGAAGTGACTTTCAATTTTCCAGAATAGAACATCTAAACTTATGAACAGATTGAATTCAAAAGATATATTTGTATACCAAGAAAAAAGTCATGAATGAGATGGAATAAATATGTATAGTCTCTTCAAGGATCATGTTTACTCTGCAAGCATTGTTACCCTATATAGTCAGAATAATTTCAGCTTAACTGTAGATAAACATGCCAAAGAGAAACAGCTAAAGTTCAGAGAATTTCATAGAAAAGAATTCACTCTTCCTTGAATGTTTTGTTCTGATGATCACAGGACTGTATGAAATATTCTGAAGTCAGCAATTCTAAAGAAGTCTTGGTGTTCTGAAGGACAGATATCTTCCAGTCAATTATGGCAGAAGAAAGTAATATATAATGAAAATAAACCAGGGGTAACAAAGTTTTTGTTTGCAAGAGTTGCTGTTTGTAGAAACTGTCCTTTTCTGTTTTTTAAAATCTCTTTTCCTGAGTAAACAAATTTAAATGGCTCGTCTTTGTGCAGAAGTTTGACTGTTTACATAAACCAAGGAGTGGGATCCTCAGAAAGGTGAGACTCAGCCAAAGCCCTGTTGCTGTAACCTGGGCTTTCTAAAATTCCCCACTTTTAGGCTTGTGTAACGCCAGGCTAATTTTAATTGGGAAAAGTGTCTTCTAAGCATATTTTGATGAAAATCATAGTTACAGAATATTGGTCCATTTTCATTCATTTCAGTACTCATGCTTAAGGTTTGGGGTTCTGTTGGATGGACAAAAGTTATTGACTAAATCATTTCACAGAAGTCTAATCATTCATAATTAATAGATAAACTTTGTTGAATGGCCAATAAGAATGATAAGTTCTGTTTTTAAAATTTATTTTATTTTATTTTATTTTTTATTATTGTTCAGTTATAGTGGTCCTACATTTTCCCCATTGCTCACCTCTACCCTGCCACCAACCACTGCCATAGTCAATCCCCCGGCATTGTCCATGCCCATGAGTCCTCTATTTGTGTTCCTTTTTTTACTCCTTCCCCTTCTTTTCACCACCTTCCATGATATACACTCCACAAAACTGTAGGTGTCTATGACTGAATCTTATTCCATGCTGTCAAATGGTAGGATTTAGTGCTTTATACAGCATTGCTTGGCGTGCAGTATTCTTTTTGGGAAGCTGACATCCTACCTTCATGAGATATGACCAACCCAGGAAAACATTGCTGACATTAGGTTCTGTTTTTGCTGATACTACACAAAACTGCAGGATTTCAAACATGGCATGGCTCCAGAAATGTATGTTATTTTTCTTAGACAGCAGAGCAGAAAGTAGTACAATAAAAAAGTCACATCTGGTATTAGTTGTCATTTTATTTATCACTTCACACCTTCATCACCATGACATCAACTTTTCATGTGTTTTGTAACTTAGAATTATGTTGGTCAACTGCATCTAGGAGTCAAAGTAGTCCTTTCAGTATAGTTTTGTGTTTTCCAATTATTCACAGATTAATTGTTTGACATTCAGAGCATATTTTCTTATTGAAAAACTATATTGGCAATGATAGATACATTTTCAAGCCTATTTAACCTGTAATGCAGCTAAAATTCCCCACAATATTACATAAAATACAAAAAAAATGGCATCACTTTTTAAGCATTTTAAAATGTAAGGAAACATAGAATATGTTATCAGGATTTAGAGAATACTTTTTGATATTTTCAATATTAATATCGAAACAGATATGTAAAAAAAATGAAAATGCTTTCATCTTTTTTCCAAATGGAAGTGCCTATGGAAAAGCAGGTTTGACTTGAAGGTGAAGGAGTAGATAGACATTTTTGAGAAGATTCTGAAAATGACTTTAGGCATTTTTAAAGAATTTGAAGGTAAAAGGGTTCGCATCTTTTCTATGTATAGTTTAATTTAAATTTTATTTTTTAAATTTAAACTTCTTATTAATAAAGATATATATCATTATCACTTCTATGCAGGTGAACCGTGACTAAGTTAAAATTTTTATTTATTTTTTTGGTGGGAAGAAGGGAATTCATAAGTAAAATAAATCCACAAACCTTTAATTCAGAAACCAACAATATTTACTGTATAGTACTTAAAGCAAAATTTCTCTATTAATTTTCAGTTCTTTCTGTTTTAAATTCATAGGCTCCTTTCCCTCAGTAGGTTGACTTTCACCATCTCTCTTTATCTTGTAGCCTCCTTTCCTATCCTTTCTCTTTCCCCCCTTGATCTGTTTTCCAGAGAGCACATAAGAGATCTATGATTTAACTTTCTTATACTAAATGCCCACCACCTTCATTCTTTTTCTCTGCCTAATGTTACCATAGTATTTTTAATTTCTTACTTGTACTTTTACTTTTTTGTAAGCATAAATAATATTTCTTTTTCCTCATTTCAGTCATTTTATTTATTCATTTTTTTATTGTTGTTCAGTTACAGTTGTCCTGGTTTTTCCCATTGCCCTCCTCTAGCCCATCCCCTACTCCCTTAGTCAGTCCCCACCCTGTTTCCATTACCATGGATCCTTTATACAAGTTCCTTGACTAGACCCTAAATAATATTTCTTAACTTCTTACTTTATAACTATTTATGCTTTTCAGCTCCCTTTCTTACTTTCATTTTCTAAGTTCTATTATCCATTCTCCTACACCGAGGCAAAGGTGATAATTGTCACTCAATAGTCATTCCTCCCTCCACCTTAGTAATAGAATCTTTGTTTTAGCTGGACAAATGACTGCCCAAAATACAAAACTACTTTTGCCGCTCTTCCTGTGACCAGGTGTGGCCATGTGGTTGGCCAATAGAATGTAAGCGGAAGCATCAACTGTGATTTTCAGGAAATATCCCTAGAAGGAGAGGCCACATTTCCTCCCATACCTTCCTTTCTCCTGAAATCTGGAATGTGCATGGTACGTCTAGTGCTTGAGCAATCATTGTAGGTCCTGATGATAAGCCCTGTATTGGTGGAAGGAGCCAGGGTCTCTCCTGATGGGTGGTGTTCTACCTGCCTTAGATTGCTTATGGACTCTCTTCGTATGAAAGCTTATATCATATTGTTTTTGGTGTCTCTTAGCTGAATCCAATCTAATACAATAATAGTTACACTCTGTTTTGTATCCAAAATTAGATCTTTTATGATTAGCCTATAGTTTGATTCCAAAAGTTGAGAGCCATAAACACTATTTGTATAATTATAATTGGGTAACTGTTGTTCAGTACAAAGTCAAGAAGTTCTGATTTTTATATGTCTGCAAAGTTAGTCTGCATATTTTTCCCTCAATTTTCTACCCAACTCTTCAAAATACCATCTTTTAAAAAAAATTTCCCGTGGAGAGCTCCTTCCCAGAGCTCTGTATCTTCCTGTTCCAGTTTTGGACTTGATGTTTTCTACACTTGCTATACAGTAGTTGTACTGAGCAGTGCTTTCAGAAAAACTGTATTAAAAGGGCCAAGTGTGAAAATGACATCGCCATTCTTCATTTAACAGCTTAGCTGTGAAGAGGAAGCTGGTATCTATAAAATGCTTCTATGGGCAGCCTCCCCATTACTTTCCTTTGAATGTTGTCCTCCATTCCTATTTTTCATATCATTTCTAGTTCCTCATACAGTGTCAGCTTCATCCAATTCATAGTTTTTCATTTTGGTTTCATTCTATCTTAGATTCATTGGCTCCTGTTTTGATGTGAACTCCAGCCCACAGAGTCCATGTGTTGTAGCTACGATGAACAAATTCACACAGACTACAGAAGTCCTGTGGAGAAAAAGGGATGGTATGGCCACTCTCTAAGTGAGAGAGAGGGCCCGACCCCTGCCTGGACAGGCTTTTATTGTTTTTCTTGGTATATTACATTGAGGATGGTCCTCGTTTTCTATGCACAGGTTTGCTTTTACAGAAAACAAAGGAGAGGATGTAACAGGGTGCAGCCAAGAGGGGGGCCCCAAAAGGGAGTTGGAATGGGGCCCAGAACTCATGGTGTCCAGGAAATGTTAGAGGGACATATAAGATGTCCTCACCCCTTCTCCCACAGGTATGAGTTGGGGGAAGGGACAAATGGAGCAGGGCCATTGAGTTGTTTTTGCATAGCAATAGGGCTGCAAGATAACC
>PVKU01013063.1:0-14139 GCA_004027475.1 Anoura caudifer | reverse complement strand
GACCTTTAACTGGTCTAATAGATATGTTAAACAGCTGTGGTCAAGCTCTGAGCCAGGGGGATGGAAAAGACTTCCCCCAGGATGTGACTGGGGGAGGAACCCCAAGTTAAAGTGCCTGTGTGGGAGCTTGGAGAAGATTGGCTCCAGAAAATGAGGACACACCTGCCCAGACTCATGATGGCATCCCAATAACCTTGGAAATATACAGGAATGCTGGCAGGTGTAATCGATTGTAGGAGGAGTCGGAAATAGGGCTGCAGAGGAGGATTGGCGCCGGGATTTAAACCCAGGCGTGGCAGCCACTGGAGGGAGATCCATGGGGTTTTACCAGAGTACAGACCCCTGCAGCTTTGGTGAAGAGGAGGGAGATCCATGCGGTTTCACCAGAGTGCAGGACCCACAGCTCTATGAGGGAAAATCACCATGTGGCTTTAGCAGAGAATTGCCACACAGCTTTGCCTGAGTGGAGACCCTCTTGCAGCTTTGCCAGAGGGAGAGATCCATGCGGTTTCACCAGAGTACAGACCCCTGCAGCTTTGGTGAAGAGGGAGAGCCACGAGGCTTTGCCAGAGTGGGGACCCCTTCCCCACAGCTTTGGTAGAAGAAGGACCACGCAGCTTTGGGGTGCTCCCTTTGGCTGCGTGGCCTGGGAACAAGAGAGATTTTGCCTGGAAGAGGGCTGGAAAGGACTCTTGCCAGTAGGCCATGAGAAGGTGCCACATGGCTTTGGATTAATCAGAGATCCTGCCTGGACGATGACACAGCTGAACGGTGTCAAGAGCCTGGATCCCGGAGGTGTGCTTCTCTTCCTGAATTACAGATTACATACCCTGAATTAGGGCAGAGGGAGATAGTAAGCACTGTGGGCGTCTGTGGGTATCCTAAAGGACTTTGATATTTTTTAATGGAGATGTTAGGTCGCTATAACTCTGTATAGCATTAAATAAACATTTCCTTTCCTTTTCACAAATCTCTGGCTTTGAGAGACATCTTTCCATAAGGCAGCGGACAATAACGGACCTTCTGTTGCTCTGTAACATCAGCATTTCTGAGAGTCAGTACAGTGAACTGGCCAAGTGGGTGGTCACTACATTTGGGTAAGCTGGGTGTTATTCTAACACGATTATTGTTTTGTTGCATAATTTTAAACAAGTTAATAATTACTTATCCTCTATCTAAGCCTTAATTTCCTCATTTATAAAATTGTGATAATGGTAGCACAAACTTCATAGGTTTGTTGTGGAACTAAGTGAGTTGATCCATGCTTAGGGTTTACCATAGAAAACACCCAATGTTACTTACAGCTAATACTATCAACAGTAGCATTAGAGAGTGAACCAGCCAAGGCCACATATACAAGGGTCATGTTCAAACTAACATAACTCCAGCGCCTGAGTTTTCGATGACCCCGTAGTGCTGTTTCATGTGGAGTGTGTGGTATTGGTATGAGTGCTTCTGTTAGGGAACAAGCTACCATCTAGAGCGATGGTTCGCAATTATGTATTTGTATGGTATGTGGGAGGTAGGAGCTTAATGTGAGGTGGGGAGCAGAAAACCCTGACCTTTTGAGGAGACTTTTCTAAGTACGCATGTCTGAGACCCCTTTTGAGAAAGTTCGATAAGCTCTTTAGGGTGGGCTGTGGCAGGGATGTGTATTTTTAATTAGCTTCCCTGGTGATCTGATGTCCTTTCTGGTTCAGAAAACTGATTTGGTGAAGTTGCTACATTTTGCTGGAGTGGAATGAATCTACTAACAGAAATCTTAGGAAATCAGCCAAGAAGAAAGTTAAATAAAAAGAAAGAAAAATATTCCCAGACTCAGTATGTCTTGTGAAGCATTCATATCAACCAACACATTTTTTTCATATTTTCACTGCTGTGATGCATATTTATACATTCAAAACATACTCCAGAAGCCACATCAGTCTCTCTTTTTTAAAAAAAAAGTTCGTCTAGTTTCTATTCAGCTAGTGTTTCCCTTTGATAAGTGCTTTAGTTAACTCTTACAGTAACAGAATTATAACCATCCCCAAAATGCTCATTATCATAAATTACATTCATACACATAATTCACTGACAATCAAAGAAAAGAAAAAAAGAAAAGAGGAAAAAAAGAGAAGACCATTAAAGATTTTCTGGTGCTTCAGCAAGACTGTGTCACATCGTTCTTTTATGCTAAACTGCAATCACTAAATCATACCATGTATTAAATCTATAGATTTTAAACAAGATTGTTCTTTTATTGTAACATAAGGAGTTAAGAAGCAAATAAATTTAGTATGATAGAAGTCAAAAAAGGGAATACATATGAAATAGCTAACACTCATATAGGATTTTCTATGCACTGGGGACTAAGTTTTACATAATGAGCTATTTAACCCTTACAGCAACCCTGTGAAAGAGGTCTAGTTATTTCAGGCCCACTTTTATGTGAGAAAATGGGAAGAGGTTAACGTGCCCAAGTGGCCCAGCAGAGCTGGGGTTTGAAGCCAGAGGAGTCTGGCTGCAGATCTGTGGGCAGACTGCCTTTCCCTGAACCAAAGGAGAGTGAAGAATGGAAAAGGAAGCCTGTGACAAATACCTAACAGATATGATGTGATGAATATAAAATAAATGGAATAATCTTTTCTCTATTGTTTTAATATGTTTCATTTTTAGAGGGCTATAATTACCTAAATTTTAGTTCTTCAACTTAAATTGTTCATATAGGACACTAGAGCTCCCTACTCTGATTCATCATTATATCATCCAGGGGCATATCTTTTTCTCTGCCCTTTCTCTACCTCAAGAACTATGAGGCTATCTCTGGCTGGTGTGGTTCAGTGGGTTGAGTGCTGACCTGCAAACCAAAAGGTTGCCGGTTCAACTCCTGGTCAGGGCACATGCCTGGGTTGCTGGCCGGGTCCCCATTTACGGGACCAGTTCATGTTTTGGTCCATGGATTGACCCATGTTTCTCTCCCATATCAATGTTTCTCTGTTTCTCTTTCTCCCTTCCTTCTCTCTGTCTAAAAAGTAAATAAAATCTTAAAAAAAAAGAACTATTAGCCTATATGGTAGTGTATATATGCATATAGATGCTTGTGTTATTTTAGGATAACTCAGTGCTTCTCAAACTTTAATTTCCATCAGAATCACCTGACAGACTCACTAAACTCAAAATCCAGAATATCTATTTAGCAGCATGCAGTGGAACTGGAGAATTTGCATTTTCTGTCACCCCTCCTTTATTGAGATATAACTGACAAAATTATAATATGTTTAAAGTATACAACACAATTATTTGATACACATATACAATGTGAAATGATCCCCACAGTCAGGTTAATAACACATCTATCACATCACAAAGTTACATATTTTGTTGTTGTGAGAACACTTAACATTTATTCTTTCAGCAAATTTCAAGTATATAATACAGTATCATTAACTGTAATCACCATGCTGCACATTAGATTCCAAGAACTTATTCACCTTATCATTGAGAATTTGTGCTTTTTGACCCACCTTTCCCCATTTCCTCCAGTTACTGGCAACAACACAGCCACCATCCTACTCTTTGTTTTATGAGTTTGGCCTTTTTAAAAAAAGATTACACAAGTAAGTGATATTGTACAGTATTTGTCTTTCTCTGTCTTGGCTTGTTTTACTTAGCAGAATGCCCACCACTTTCATTCATGTTGTCACAAAGGAAGTATTTCCTTCTTTTTTATGGCTGAATAATATTCCATAGCATACGTACCACATTTTCTTTATATGTTCATCCACTGACAGACACTTAGGTTATTTCCATATCTTGCTGCTATGAATCTGCTGACCATTGATCTTGGACTTTGATCATGCAGAATTGTGAGGAAGTAAATTTTCATTGTTTAAACTACCCACTCTGTGACACTTTATTAAGGCAGCCCTAGCAAACTAATATAACCAACAATGAAGAGATTATCAATGTTTTCAGAAAATAAAAACAAAAGTAAAAGATATCACCTGCAAAAGAATGAGATTTGGACTGAGCTTGGACTTCTTATCAGCAATACTAGGAACTAGAAGACAACAAAGCAATATCTTGAAAATTTTGAGGGAAAAATAATTTTTAATTTAGAGTTCAGTACTCAGGTTAAATATCAATCAAATGAGATGGCAGAATAAAGATACTATTAAACATATAAGAGCTCAGAATGTTTTTCCTCCCGTACATTATTACTAGTGGTGCTTATTTGAAGATATATTTCATTTAAAGAAGATGTAAATACAAAAAAAGGAGGAGATCAACTTCAGAAAAAATAGGCCAACATAGAAGAGATGAAGGGAGGGCACCAGTAGAGGTGTGGGGAGGGTTAAAATTTAGCTGTTGATATCCAGATGTCCAGGTACTGATTCTGCAGTACAGAAAAAAACCCTTACTTCCACTCACAGAGGCTGCCAACTTTGGAAAATAGAAATATATTCCATGAAATATTTGGGCATAGTTTTACCAAAAATTACTCATTTATCAGAAATTCAAATTTAACTGGGAGTCCTGTTATATCTGTCAACTGTATACCCATCCGAAGGCACTTAGTTGCTGTGTTTCGTAGCACCTCGCACAATGTTTAGCTCAATAAGAAGCACTCTCTCAGGTGTCAATGGAGTGTCATTCAGAAAGGGATGTCATTTATAGGGATGATGAAAACAGACAAACAAACAAACAAACAGACAGACAAATACAACCAATTAAGAAACTGTAAGGGACTCTTGAGGGGCTCAGAATATCTAGCCATTTCACCACTTCTGCATAATTTCAGAGACAGAGCATGTACAGATATGTCTCATCAATTTCACATTTGTTTGTTCATGAAACTTTACTTCATCTGCAAGCCCTTTAACAAACCCAGAGTCCATAATGTATTATAGTCATTATTTGTTCTAAATCTAACATTTAACTTTGTAACATATACATTTTTTTGTAATTTTCATTTAATGTCAAATTTTTTTGTATTGATTAGTCCTTTCAAAATATTGTACAAATACTTTGTGCTGCGAAACATGGATTTGGAAGTTCTACATAAAATTCTATTTTACTGAAAAAAATCACAGAAACAAAATCTATTGATTAGTAGGGACAAATTTTGGTGGACTATTTGGAGTAATTATAGTTCTACATTTAAAAGATATGTATTGCAACAGTAACCGTACTGTTTATCATTCAGAAAAAAATTCTTGACTTTTTTCTTGTGTTAAAGAGGTGGTGGAGTGATAAGTTAAAATTCACAGCTTATCAGCATGAAAGAGGATTAAACACAGGCATTTCAAAACAAACCTCTATATGTCTAACAATATAAGAAATGCTTCTTTATGAATTTTTCAGTTTTTTTTTTTGGAAAATACATTTGATATGCATTTGATTGACTGCAAGACAAATGTCAAGTTGCTCTAATTTAAAGTGACTTGCTCTTATCATACAGTGTCATTTATTATTTTCAGCAGAGATAGAAGAAATGGAGTGAGAAAATTGAAAATCATTTTAATGCTCCCCAAAGAAATTGTAACATGAGCTGGAACATATGAGTAATTTGTGAGGTAAAATCAGCTAAAATTATCTTCAATGTAGTTTTTGTGGCTGAAATTTTCTCTTTCTTTCTTTCTTTCTTTCTTTCTTTCTCTCTCTCTCTCTCTCTCTCTCTCTCTCTCTCTCTCTCTCTCTTTCTTTCTTTCTTTCTTTCTTTCCTTCTTTCATTGCTGTTCAAGTACAGTTGTCTCCATTTCTCCCCTGACTGCCCCCCACCCCACCCATCTTCACCTCCCACCCTTGATCCTACCCCCCTTTAACTTTGTCCATGTGTTCTTTATACATGTTCCTTGACAACCCTTCCTCTTTTCTTCCCATTATCCCCTCTCCTTCCCCTCTGGTTACTGTCAGTTTGTTCTTTATTTCAATGTCTCTGGTTATATTTTGCTTGCTTGTTTGTTTTGTTGATTAGGTTCCACTTATAGGTGAGATTATCTTTTCTAAACTAAGAAAAACTTCCTTTTTTGGAGACAAAACTCTGATCAGACATCTTCAGATTTCTGTTTCATTTTTTTAAAGTATATTTTATTGACTATGTTATTACAGTTGCCCCAATTTTTCCCTTTTTTGACCCCCTCTGCCTGGTATTTGCCTTCTCTCCAGCAATCCCCATCTTAGTTCATGTCCATGAGTTGTGCATGTAAGTTCTTTGACTTCTCTATTTCTTATACTTTTCTTAACATCTCCCTGTCTATTTTGTACCTACCAATTATGCTTCTTAATCCCTGTACCTTTTCTCCCATTCTCCCCGTTCCCTCTCCTCACTGATAACCCTCTAAATGACCTCCATCTCTATGATTCTGTTCCTGTTCTGGTTGTTAGTTCAGCTGCTTCTTCTTCTAGAATTAGTTGTTGATAATTGTGAGTTTGTTGTCATTTTAATGTTCATAGGTTTGATCTTAACATTTCATTTAATAAGGGCTTGGTGATGGTGAACTCCTTTAGCTCTACCTTGTCTGGGAAACACTTTATCTGCATTTTGGGAAATACTTTATCTGCCTTTCAGTTCTAAATGATAGCTTTTCTGGATAGAGTAATCTAGATTGTAGGTCCTGGCTTTTCATTGCTGTGAATAGTTCTTGCTTGCAAAGTTTCTTTTGAGAAATCAGCTGATAGTCTAATGGGAACTCTTTTGTAGGTTACTCTCTGCTTTTTTGTGCTGCTTTTAAGATTCTCTCTTTATCTTTAACCTTTGACATTTTAATTATCATGTGTTGTGGTGTGATTTTCTTTGGGTCCAACTTGCTTGGGATTTCTTTGCTTCCTGGACTTGTATTTCTATTTCCTTCACCAAGTTGGGGAATTTTTCTTTCATTATTTTTTAAGTTCTCCATTTCTTGTTTTTCCTCTTGTCCTTCTGGCATCCCTATGATTTGGATGTTGAACTTTTGAAGATGTCCCAGAGTCTTCTTATTTTCTCCTCATTTTTTTGAATTCTTGTTTTTTTTATTCTATTCTGTGACTGTTTATTTCTTCCTTATGTTCCAAATCATTGATTTGAACCCCAGCTTCTGTCCCTTCACTATTGGTTCCTTATGGACTTTCCTTCATTTCTAGTGTAGCCTTCATTTCTTTCCTTTTGCTTTATTACTCAATGAGTTCTTTGAGAATCCTGATCACTAGTGTTTTGAACTCTACATTCTGGGTGGCTATCTCTGTTTCATGTAGTTCTTTTTCTGGGGTTGTGTTCTGGTTTTCATTTGGGCAATATTTCTTTGTGCTCCTCAACTTGGCAGCCTCCTTGTGTTTGTTTCTGTTTATTAGGCAGAGTTGCTTTGACTCCCTGTCTTAGCACACCTGTTAAATTCTTAGTGCACGGGGCAGAGCCTTAGGTATCTTCCAGGGCAGGGCAACTCACTTTGCTGCTTTGTGGCTTTGTATGTGGGGGAGGGATTGGAGAAGGGACAGTGTCATTCATTACCTGGCTGCTGGAGGCTTGCTCAGTGCTCGCTCTGCTTCTAGTCTCTTCACCCACTTCCCTGATGTGACTGGCACCCCTCTAGCTGTTGCCCTGGTGTTGTGTTGGTTCCCAGAGTGGGTGGCTTTGCGAATGTTGTTTTGTGAATGTTGTAGGACTGTTTGGGCCCTTTAAATGGACTCTCTTGAGAGATTGGAAGTTTCTTCCACTGCTCCAACCCCCACTGGTTTTTATAGCCAGAAGTTATGAGGTGTTATTTCCTGGCACTGGAATCCTGGGCTACATGGTCTGGCTCAGGGCTGGGATTGCTCACCTCACAGGTATCCTTCCTGACTTATCCACCAACTGTGAATGTGGTAGATAATTCCACTGGCTGCTGCCACCATCTTGCCGTGCAGCTTCTCTGCTACCATGCTGCATCCTCTCTGCCCCAACTCTGCCCCAACTCCCTATCTCCACCCCTCCTACCTGTGTGGATGAATATGACTTCTTTAAATTCTTGGTTGTCAGACCTCCATACAGTTTGATTTTCTGGCAGTTCTGGGTGTTTTCAGTTTTGAGGTTATCTGTGATCCTTCTTATGATTGTGCAAGGAGGTGAAGAATGTCTATCTATACCTCCACTTGACTGGAAGTTCTGTTTAATTTTTTAAAAGATTTTATTTATTTTATTTTAAAGATTTTACTTATTTTATTTTTTAGACAGAGGGGAGGGAGACAGAGGGGAAGGGAGAGAGAAAGAGAGGGAGAGAAACATCAATGTGTGATGCTTCTCATGAGCTCTCTACTGGGGACATGGCCCACAACCCAGGCATGTGCCCTGACTGGGAATTGAACCAGCAACCCTTTGGTTTGAAGGCCAGTACTCAATCCACTGAGCCACACCAGCCAGGGCCTCTGTTTCATTTTTAACTGGGGTATTAAATAAGCATGACTCATGAGATATGATAAAAATGAACCCTACTTTTATCCCTTATTGTTCTTTCAAAATTTATTTAATGGAATGTTCTTTCCTTTCCCCAGAATGGAGGGCTAGTTCCATTACTTTTTTCCTCACATTTAGGTAACAGACTATACTAATGTCACATTAGGTCAAAACCTTCTGACAACTGACCAAAACATTAATGTTAAATTTCTCCTCTTCTCTAGCAAGGCCTATGTACTAAAATAGAGGAGGGCCTAGTCCTTCCCATCCCATTATTATTTCTCCTCCTTCCCCAGCTTGCTAACTGTGTATTTTGATCTTCCACTCTTAAGGCCCAGAAGGAGAGGGGCTTAAGGGAAAAGAGTACAGTTTTCAGTGGTCATGTACTCAGAATAACCTACATAATTTTCAGGGCCCTCTACACAAGTGAAATGCAGCATCCTTTGCTCAACAAGCAGCAAAAAGTTACCTTTAAAAGTCCTAAAATATAAAGCTTTTTCCCTTTTTTTCATAATCTCACTCTTGAGTTGTCATACTGTTTTTATTTGCTGTTTAATGTCAATGCAAGAAAAATTAAAATTAGCACTATTTTATTGTTCATTTTTATATTTTGCAATGCCAGTTTTCAAAGCAAACACAAGGGTGTTTAACTTGTATGCAAAATTCCTGAAATGCCAGCTTGCATTTTGTAGCTGGAACATCCATGAACAGAACAGTGAAAATGATGCACAAAACAAACTCACTTTTTTATTCTACTTCTTGATGCATGTACATTCTGCTAATACTCTGTCTTGGGTTTACTAATAAGTAAGGCAGGACTGAAAGGAAATAAATTGTAAGTAGTCCTGTCTTTCCCTTTCCTTTTATGTCATCATTTTTAGTGTAAGTATTTAGTTAATTCAGAGAAGTAAAATGAGTAAGAAAAAATATATCTGGGGTTCCTCGATCATTTGTATTTCTTAGGATTCCATTGCCTGCTTTTCACATTTGAAATAAGTTCTGATTCATATGTAAGGCTTGGCCTCTGGGGCTTGTCAACAGCCTCTGCTTACTTGGTTATACACATAACATGCTCTCATTGTACTCACTTTGAATTTCACTGAACTCCCATGCATCCTGGGCCCAGTGAAATTCTCTCCTCCGTGGATCATCATAAATTCTCTATGCAAATGGGGTAGCAAGGAATGACAGACACACGTTGTCCTATTGGACTTATAAAACATTAGTTGAAAGGTACAATTATTAAGAATTTGAATATTCAGAGCATTAAATCAAGCACGGGGCCTTTCTAAGTGTTGGGCACTATGTAACTGCACAGGGTTTGCATGTTATGGAGCTGCTTCTGCGTGCCAGTTGTCCTTCACACATAGTCTCTTGCTGTTGGAGTCCTATGGACCCTTCCAGGTGGTTTGCTCAAGCAGACTTTCAGCTGCATCTTGGGAGACCCACATCTGATCTACATTCAGTGCTCACATGTGGTTCCACTGCAAATGTAGCTACTTTTTACATGCAGCAACAGCCCACCTTTTCTTTGCCACCAAGGCAGCTCCCAGTTTTCCTAGAGAGACAGTTGACCTTTGTATCCTAAGATGCTGGAAGATACATCTCATAGATGGTCTCACTATAGTACCGTCCTTCTAGCTTTGAAGTGAAGGAGCAGAGCTGTCTTGATCCTTACTTAGAGATCTGATGGGTTAGAACTCATAATACAAGTTAGAACTCATCTTTCTTACAAAATCCTCCCCCCCCCCAACTCTACTTTTTCAAGTCTTATATTTCCTTATGGGTACAAACCAGGCTTTGATCTACAATAGTTTTCAAGTGATGTCTCAAAAATCTGCATATGGTTTTCCTTCCAAAAATTACTTTGGTCTCTGATGTCCACCTTATCTCACTGCCTCAGCTGAAACTTCCAAATTAAACATTCTGTTTCATGTAAATTATCATACTGGGTGTAAAGCATGACATGGGCACAGGAATTGGATGTGTTAAATCATTGGTCTGTTTGAGTTTTGTTGAGGTCATACAAAATTTGAATGCCTATGAAATCTTCTGCCTTAGGACAATATGCTGCTAAGCTTTCAACCTGTCTTGAAGCTCATTAAATTGGGTTCCCAGACCCAATTCTAACAGAGGACATGGGGTTTCCCCACACCCACAAGCAATTATTGGGCATCAATAGGGTATCCAAGAATTTGTCTCAATTCTGACATTGTTTACCCCGAAATAGCACCAGTTTTTATAGGTTAAGGGTTCATTTCATAACTCCCAGCCCAAACACACATGTTCAAATACCACCTGAAAAGCCCAGGCTCTTTCCTGTTCTTCTGACTGGCTGGCTGCAGATCCGAGGTTCCAACAATCCCAGCAACTCAGAATGCCAATTTCAGGTCCAGGTTGTTACCTACATTCTTGATCCATTGGCTATAACTCAGAGGTCCCCACAACCATCTCCTGGTGTTCAAATCATTTGCTAAAGTGGCACACAGAACTAGAGAAATATGTTACTAGATCATCAGCTTATTGTACAAGTAGATAATTTAGGGATAAGCAGATGGAAGAGATGCATAGGGTAAGAAATGTGGAAAAGGGCTCAGAGTTTCCGTGCCTTCTCTGTCATGCTGCTTTCCCTGAATCTCCACCAGTCATCAACCTAAAAGATCTTCAAATCCAGTCCTTTTGGGCATTTATGGAGGCTTCATCAGACAGTCATGACTGATGAAATCATTGACAGATGGCAATTGATTCAACCTCCAGCCCCTCTCCCCTCCCCAGAGGTGGGGCCTGAAAGTTTCAGCCCTGTAATCTCATGTTGGCCCCATTGGCAACCAGCTCTTATTCTTAGGAGCTCTCCAAAAGTCACCTATTAACATAACAAAAAACACCTTTTTTACACATTGGGAAATTCTAAGGGTTTTGGCATCTGTTGGCCAGGATCTGTGGATGAAGGCCAAGTATATATGAAAAATATATTTTGGTCATCTGAATGACAAAATATATATTTCTTGTAAATGACAATCTTACACTCATGAAATAGGTACATTGGTCAAAAGCAGGCTTATTATGTTAGTCTGAGGAGTTCAAGTGTTTTCTATATATATAGATAACACATTGCTAATGAAAGCTTCACTTAGGTCTGAATTATTTGTGGCACTAAGATGCTGTAGGAAAGAAAGCAAAGCTCCAGTGCCAGAGAGATATGCATATGATTTTTTCCCCACATCTTATTATCTTGTGGAAGTTATTTAACCTTCTAAGCTGTAATTCCTCATTCGTAAAATGGGAAAATAATACTTTCTAGGGCTATTTGATAATACAATGCAAGTGAAAATTCCAGAGGCTCAACCAAAATTACTTGTCTTGATGAACATCAGTAATTTGGTGGAGAGTTTTAAGTTTATTTGATGGAGAAAAAATTATTATTTAAATAGCCACTGAGAACAACCCCTTTGTATAGGAATAGTATATGTTGCCTTTGGTTTAGCAAAAATCTTTATGATGGGGCTTTTGTTTATGGAAATATAGGCTTCAAGATATTCACAAGAACTGAGAGGAGTAGAACTTAAGTGCCTTGTATAATGAAGTAAGGAATTTGGCTCTATTGTCGCATCTGTTCCTATCTTCTACCCAAGCAAATACACGTCACTAGGTAGTAATGAGCAATATAAATTTTAGGAAGGTGGAAGGGTGCTTTATGTCTCAGAGGAACAGCATTTCATTCCCAAAAGCCCATTAGGTATATCTTTTATCTGCACAGTTGTTCTTCTTTGCTGCCTTTAAGCAGCCTCTACCTCTTGGTTGTAGAATCTTTTTAACTCCCAGTCTTCCTCATAATAACAGGCTTTTCATCATTTTTTTTTTCTTGTTATAGGAGTTTCCAGGAATAGCTTAGAAGTAAGAGAAGGGGGCCAGGAAAATGTGTGAAAGGTGCACAGGCCTTCAAGTATCATACTTTGTGCAACTTCAGACAGATGCAGCCCCTCTCCCAGGACATGTGCCCCAGATTGTAGAGCAGAACATGAGCTGTATTTTGGTCCCCAACTCACCACTTTAGCCAAACACCCTTGTGCAGTGAACAACCTGCACAATCCATGTCGTGGCCCTAGAGAGGAAGGAATGAAGTTGCAGGAGGAACCTTTGGGAAAGGTAAGAATTTGCCAATGCCTAGTGAGCTGGAATAATTGAAAAGACTGGGTTGGCTAATGTTCAATTTTAAAGATATATGCTATGCAGCAATAAATAATTCCAGTTACCCTGGAGCCATCAGTAATAAATTCATGAGTTGGTGGTGTTTTGAAGAATGAAGGGATTGATATGAGTTCACCTAATTGAAGAGACCTGAGGTAGAAATATGATTGGTGAGTAGAAGCAGCTGTACTGTTGGGTGATTCAGGGGTAGTCTTTAGCCTAACCATCCTTTCACAAATATCCCAGAGAGGTGTGATTTGATTACAGGGGCAGGCAGTTGCTTGGATTCTATTTCTATGAATGGAGTCTACCAGTAGATTTAGGGAGGTATAGAGAATAATGATGAATAGCATCGACTCAGACCATGGGAGTCGTATCACAGTGTGGTATACTCAGTGTAGGGGATTTTCCAGGCATCCTCTTGTGCAATCTCCTCTCCTTAGGTGTGGGCTGGATTTACTTAGCAAAAATTATTCACTTTTAGGAAATGGAATTTAGCAGATTGATTGTACTGTCACTTCTGAGAATAGGTTACAAAAAGACTATGGCCCCTATTTTGGGTACTCTTCTTTTATTCTCTCTTACTTGCTCTAAGGAAAACAGCTAGCTGCCATGTTGTGAATGGCTTTATGGAAAGGTCCATGTGGCAAGAAATTGAGGGAGGCCTCTGACCAACAACCAGCAGAGAGCTGAATCTTGCCAACAGCTGCATAGGTGAGCTTGGAAGTATATTCTCCCTTAGTCAACCCCTCAGATGAAACCTTAACCTTGGCAAACATGATGACTACAATCTACAGCACAGCTTCAGGAAGGGGCCCCCAGCTTTACTTCTATATCAGTTATTTATTGCTGTGTAACAAACTACCTTGACACTTAGCAGCTTAAAAAAACAACATTTATTATCTTATAGTTTCTGTGGGCCTGGAATTTGGTCATGGCTTACCGTGGTGGTTCTTGCCTGAGGTTTCTTTTGAGGTACAGTCAAGATGTTAGTTGGGGCTACTGTCACCTCAGGGATTGACTGGAGCTAGAGAATCCACTTCCAAAGTGGCTCAATGGCAAGTTGATTGTGGTTGGGAGGCCTCAGTTCTTTGACACATGGCCCTCTTCTTATGACTTCTTGTATGTTCTCACAGTATGCCCTCTGGCTTCCCTTAGAATGAGTGATCCAAGAGAGCAAGGTGGAAGCTGAAGTGGCTTTTATGACCTAACATCACAAGTCGCATACTGTTAGTTTTGCCATAATGATTGACCCACAGACCATCCCTGATATAACATGAGAGGGACTATCCAGGGGTATGACTATCAGGGACCAAGCTATATGACTTTTGATTAGTTGCTCAATGTTGCTTAACTTTAGTTTCCTTGGCTTTGAAATGAGGATATTAATGGTAGCTGTATTATAGGGTTGTGAAGATTAAACATCGTATTTCAGATATTAGCAGTTAGTAACCTATGCGTGTGTGTATGTGTAAGTAAAAACTAATGGGCATATTTAGTATGCCATCTTGAGTTATAAGAGCTTATTTGTGTGCTCAATAAATGTTAGCTATTTTTTATCA
>PVKU01013062.1:0-31289 GCA_004027475.1 Anoura caudifer | reverse complement strand
CGGTGGTCTGTGCACTGAGCAGGCAGTCACGTGACCTCTTCCGGTTCCGCTGGCGGCGCTGTGCTCTGTCGGCACCTGGAACGCCTGTGGCAGCAAAGCACAGTCAGGCCGGACTCGCCCCCGGGGCGGTGGGTCATGTGGCTGGGAAGGCGGTGCCCAGAGACGCAGGTGCGCTGGCTCCCCCCGCTCCCCTCCTACAGTCTTTGCCCACTCCGCCCACTCCCCACTGCGCGTGCTTCTCAGCGTGTGTCCTTTAAGTGAGTCACTTTCTCAAATTTAGAAATCAGTTTTAGCCTCCATACATGGCAAGAAATGCATGAGTTTTTCTAAGTGTACATTAAACCCAAAGACTTATAAAAAGTGTTCCTCCCTGGGCCACCCGCCTTGGGGGTGGCCAGTGGGATCACCTCATAGCTGGGACCCGTGCTGGGACTGGGGGTGTTCTGCTGTCTCCCTGTTCCGATGGGTTGGATTCGTGACCCCGAGTTCTGCTATGTTTTTTGTGTTTGTGTGGGTTTTGGAGCTGTTTTGTTTTGTTTTGTTTTGTTGTTGTTGTTGTTTTTGGCTGGTGATTCGTTTTGAATCCCCATGTTTACAGTTCCGGCCTGGTCCTCACAGTTGACTGGCTGGCAGTTTCCTGTGGTAGCAGGGACCTTGGGGGGCGGCAGGACCCAGACCTCAGAACTGCCCCTTCTCTTGCCCGTTGGCTCAGGGTGCAAACTTGGACAGCGCCAACAGTGCTGCCCCTCTGGTGCTGTTTTCCGGGGTGAAGCCTTTAGAATGCCATGGGAGACAGAAAAGCCATTAGATGTTCTGCCGTGGCAAAGATCCAGGAGGGGCTGATGTGTTGATGTTTCAGGCGATGGGGAGATGGTTCAAAGGAGCAATGAGGTTTCTGTGAGGCCTGTTTTTAAAAATAACAGTCCTTAGGAAATCCGAGTTTGGCACAGCCTGTTCCTAGCCCTGGAATGTTCATCTTCCCTTGAGACAGAACATGGAGATGCTTAAAACCTGGCAGCCCTGGTCTTCTGGGCGCTTCGGTTACACGAGCCGAAGGATTCCACATTCAGAGCGTGGAAAAACCGGAGCCAGGTTGTAGCTGATCATCTGCTCAGGCGCAGAAACGGTCGCTGGTTCATCTCCCTTGGTCGCCTTGACTGTGTGCATCGTTTGTGGTTCCCACATCAGCACGGAGGACAGGCAAGCATGGCCGCACTTCCAGAGAGACAGTGCCTGTGTGCGCTGTTGTCAGGGCCAAACAGGGGCTCATTCTGCAGCTCCCTCCCGGGAACTTGGTGTGCGGCCTCCAGCCGGGGGCTCCGCTCTCCCGCCTGGAGGTGTCTGCCCCACAGTCAAGTCCAAACCCCGGGAGGGCTGGATGCCATTCCTGCATTGCTCTTGGTTGTGCCCCTCTCCCCCTACAGAAGCATGCTGAAAATATCCTCTGCCCAGCCTGGGAGATAAACTGCTTTGGTAAACATGTGCCCACAGCCACTAGCGTATCCGAGTGGAGACGGGGCTTTCTCCCAGGCGTGTGCAACCGCTTCACCCCGTTTCCAGGCGATGCCAGGTCCCAGGTCTCTGTGAGTCCGGAGGACTTAATTAGTTCATCTGCCACACTTCTCAGAGCTGATGTGCCCACATTGCATGGAGTGGAGGGGTGGGGAGGCACCCGCAGAGCTGCACTGTCCTTGGTGCTGATGTGGTCTGTCCCCAGGGCACCCAGTAGACACTAGTTAGGCCTGTGCACATCTCCCCAGTCTGTGTGCTGTCCACTCCCAGGACAAGTGCCCTTGAGGCCGGGCCGCCCCCTGGAGGTTCTCGTGAGAACTGTAGGAGCCCCAGGGAGCTGCTGCAAGGGAACTGTGCGCAGTGGGAAAATTTGGTGCTTTGGGATCTAGCGGAAAGAGGCAAGTGTTGTGATGATACAAAACAGATTACCTTTTGAGCTCAGAAGTGGGGTCAGGGTTGGAGAGGAATTGTGAATAACTGTGAGAGTCCAGAATCTGGAGGAATATAGGGATTTTTCAGAAATTGAACTTGACTTAATCTGGCAGATGAGGAAGGAGGGCTATAAAGTCCCACTGTTTTGTTTTTTAAAAAGGAAGTTTTCACTAGCAGGGATTTTGGGAGACGCTGCTTAATAGCGACATCTGTGGATAAAAGCCTTGACCTTGGCTAGTGAGCCCTGATGAATCAGCCAGTGGGAGAGGTCGCTGTGAGGCTGGGTGGTCTTCGCCGGCATTTGTCCGTTCCCCATGTGGGCTGCGGGTGTGCCCTGTGTCCTGTGTTTCTAAATCCAAATCAGCTGCCACCACGGTAAAAAACACTTATTTCACCCTGAACCATGGATCCCTAGCTTCTCTTGCAAAGCCACATGGTTGGCTGTCCTTGGCCCATGTCCCTGCCTGTCAGGGTCGCCTGCAGCTGACAGGTTGATACCACCTGCAGGGGTGGCTCCACGCTCTGCCCCACCCTCTCCTCGCCCATGTCTCCATCCTGGTCACACCTGTGTGGCTGGCTTTCCGGGGGCAGGGTTCAAAGCAAAGCAAGCTATTTCTTGTGTCCTGGTCTCTAGAAACACACACGGCACATGCTAGACCTCGCTCTGTGGCTCTAACTGGGAGTCCCATGTCTTTCCAGGCAGAAGGGGAACACAGGGCACTGGACTGCGCACTTGGTTCAAGAGGGTCTGGGCTGAGGGCCCCGATGTCAAGTTGCAGGAGAAGTGACCGGGGGGGTGTGAGCACTTGGCTTGGTGACAAGAAGAAAAGGTCCAGTGGTGAGGTGAAGAGGGGGACACAACGGCGTTCTGTAAGTCCCTCAAGGGCCACCATGAGGGGACAGGTGGGTCTGGGCTTTTTTAGAGGGAATTTTAAAAAGGAATTCTTTTTAGCTTCCTAAAAAGATGCAGAGGTAGTAGATCCCTTGGTTAAGCTCTCAAGTATATGGTGTCAGTTGGAATCTTGGCTCTGTCTTCCTGTTTGACCTGAGAATGTCACCGAAGCCCCATGCGCCCAGTTTTCTCATCTGCAAAGTGGAATGGTGGTGGCACAGTGGAGAGTCCCTGTGCCCGCATGGCGTGCTGTCATCTGGAAGTGCACCCAAGCACACACACCTTGGAGGGGACTGTGCAGAGAGCTATGGGTGTGCACACCTGTGGAGCAGAGGTGATCTCGTTGATGAGCGCTGACAGCCGACGTTGTTGAGCCCTCACGATGTGACAGGCACTTGTGCGGTAAGCATGAGGTGAACGTTGACCCACTTCCCCACACACCAAGGCGGTTGACACCGTCCGTCACCTCCCCATGTGCGAGTTGGAGGTGCGGAGACACTGAACGTCTGAGCCAAGGTCACCCAGCCAGTGAGTGCAACAGCCTGGTGTCCGCCCTCCTAGCCATGGGGCACCTCTGAATTTTCCTTCCTCCTGTCCATGCAGGACGTGGCGGTTGGGGGGTGGTGTTCCCTGGAGCTGGTAGCAAAGCACCGTCCCTGGGCTGGCCCACCAGAGTACTCGGGCGGCAGTGCGCTTTGTTGGCAGTGCTTACCGAAACCCTGGGCCAGAGGTCCCCTCTCTCCACCTCTGCTGTGAAGACCCCCAGTCACCCTTCAGGGACCTAAGCAAACTGTGTCAGTGCAGGAGGCTAACCACAAGCAAGGCTACAAATTTATCTGCGTTTTCACCAGGAGGTCAGAGCCTCCTGCATGTCCAGTGTTCTTATCCACCATTGCGATCGTTAACTTCTGGCTTCACCTGAGAAGGAACTTGCACAGGTCACCTTTCCAGATGGGGTGGTGAATGGGCTTGGGTATCGGCGTCGAATGTAGTGATAGGAGCTGTTACTACGAGGAGCTGCAGAGACAGTCTAGGGGATGACGGAGACCGGAGGGATGCGTCTGTCCCCTGGTGAACACAGCCGTTCCCCAACTCCAGGTGCAGGTTCCACAGCTGCAACCGGTTCTGGTCACACCTGGGAAGGGAGTCATTGCAGACACACAGCGTTTGAATGTGAGTTGTGCCTAGAGATATGCCTTCAAAAAGCCATGCTCATCACAGTTTCTAAATTCCCACAGGCATTGTGCTTTTCAATTTTGTAAAAGACACTAGTTTTTATTGGGAACCACGTCCATCTGCTGCCCATTCGCCCAGCCCAGGGGGCTGTGGATGAGGGGTGCTGAGAATGACAGCTCCCTGACATCTCTAGTCCTCAGGCTGGGGGTGCCAGGGTGCAGGCTTTTATTTTCCTATGTTTGATATTTTGTAATGAACATGAGTCTTTTAAAATAAAAACAGTAAAGTCTTTCAAGAAACAAAGCCCCTCTCAGGCATCCATCCAGCTGCAGGGTGGGCCATGGTGGGGGCCGAGGGGGCCACCCCTCTCCAGGCTGCCAGGGACTGGGCTGGGCACTGGGCGGGGCTGCAGGAGGGAGCTTCCACTTCTCACACGTGGGGACATCGGGGGTCCCGGGTGGATAAAGGGCAGTTTGAGGAGCAGTCCCTTAACTGGGGCGAGGCCGGGCCAGGGGCAGGTGTCCAGGGAGCTCCTGGGGGAAGGGAGCCACAAGCTGGTGTGTGAGCACCATCTAGTGGGCACCCCAGGGACTGCTCCAATAAGTTTGTGGATTAACAACCCCAAATGCCACAAAACCATGAGTTTTAAAAAGTGAAATAATTTTTGAAATTTGAATTAAAAATAAAAGATATGATTTTAAGTGAGAATATAAGATAAGGGAATAGGAGAGAGAGGGCCTTTTGTAGGTGGTTGACAAGGTGATTTTAAACGTCGCATGGAAAGGCAAGGATGAGGACAGCCAACACAACTTTGAAAGAGAACAGCCTCGGAGGACTGTTGCCACCGGCTGACGACTGACAGCAAAGCTACAGGAGAGAAGGTGGTGTTGAATTGGCACGAAGATAAACAGAGCCCAGGAACCAGACAGAGAGTTTGGAAATGTATCTGTTCGTCTACATCTCTGTCTGTATCTAAAATCAGCATTTGATGAAGGTTGAAAGCCAAACAGTGAAGAAAGAGCCATCATTTCAAGAATCAGTGGTCCAAACACATACATGTATAATTCACAGATGAGGGAATTCACCTGTCCATTGAATTTATGGAAAGATGTTAAAATGTGTTAGTAATCAGGGAAGGCTAAGTTCTATAACAAGATACAATTCAATATCCCAAATATTGGCAAACAGTTAAGACTCTGACCACACAAGCATCTGAAGATGTAAAGAAGTGGAGACTCGTACAACAGCGAGGGGAGTGTAAATCAATACATCCCCTCCAGAGAACGGTGTGGCAGCATCCTGTAAACTCGAAGATGTGCTTGCATTACAAAGACGTGCTTATTCTGAGTGTTTGGGGCGGTGTGGGGGGGAGAGACACTCCCACGCATCTGTGTAAGAACATATGCACAAGAATGTGTAAGAGATGTGAGAGGAAAATATTAAAATCAATCTAAACGTCCATCAACTAGAGAATGATTCATAAAATGTGATATGTTCTAAAAAAGGAACGTCACCCAGGAGCAAAAATTTATTGGTTACAGCTATATATTTCATTGCCGGGCTAATCTAAAAACATAAGATTAAGGGGATAGGGGAAAGTGACAGGTGATCAATGTGATAAGTACTTATTATAAAAATGTTTAAAAAACGCATGGAACGATTTTGTGCAGAGTGTATATCCATGCCTGTGTAGGAAACTGTAAAAACATTGTGGAAATGATCATGAGTATCTTCCAGAAGAGAGAGAGAGAATAGAAACAGGAAGAAAGGGGTACATAAGGGCTTCCAATTAGTCTGTACTATTTTCTTTTAAAACATCAGAGGACATACTAAGAGTGGGCTAGTCCGTGTGCAGGGTACGTAGGTGTTTGTATATGGTTTTCGATAGCTTTCTGCGATCTGACCTGTTATTTTAACTGAACACTCACATCACCATGTCTCTCTTATTTGACAGATTCCGCTGTTATTTTCATTTCAAATGCACTTTTGCAGCATAAATGCTCTAAGAAATGTCCCATCTGAGTCTCTAATTATCTCCTGAGGAGCAGCCCAACCGATTGTCCTACTTTCCAGCCACAGGAGAATCGTCTTGTGTTTTCTTTCTCCTCCGCTTTCTTTCTTTCTTATTTTTAAGTACAATTTACCTTGCCGACTGGTATGAGTGACCTTATTTTTGCTTTGCTGACACTTTCCCAGAGCTGAAAACAATAAATCTTGATAATGAACAAACAGTTTGAGTGCGTCTGCTTTCTCAGCTGCCAAGTGCGGGACTGGTCCTCCCGCGAACGGCTCCCACTCACGTCCAGCCCAGTGGATGCTGTCAGCGTCGTCACGACCGAGGCCGACACGGCGGTGAAAGCTGCCGTAATTACTTCTCCCTTCGCCTGCACCTGACAGCTCCCCAAACCCTCCCAGAAAACGAGGCCTCAAAAATCACTTCAGACTCACTCCCTCAATACAGCTTTTAGAAGTCATTCTTCTTTTTTTTGTCCCTTCCAATTGTTGCCCTTGATAAAAGCACTCAGTGTGCCGAATGCCTTGTGGGACCCTTTCTGTTTAAATCCCCCTTGCGGTGGAGAAGCACCCTGGTCCGGGTGGTGCAGGAAACGAAGTGGGGCTGAGACCAGGGTCTCTGAGAGACACAGGTGGGCCCGTGCTCCCTGCAGCGGTGTTCACACGGCTGAACCAGGGAGGCTGCCCAGTGACCCACGGAGTGGAAGGATGGGTGAGCAGAGTCCAGTCTGTCCCTCCACTGGAATGTCATCTGCCTGAGACAGAAGGACATTCTGCTGCACGTGGCAGCACGGGTGAACCTCGAGGCCCTGATGCTGAGTGAAAGGAGCCCAGCACAATGGACAGATGCTGTGTGAGTCCACTTCTGTGAGGTATTTAGAACCAGCATTTCCAGGGGCTGGAGGGAGAAAGGGGAGAAGGGTGATTGTTTAGTGGATGCAGAGTTTCAGTTTTCAAACTGAAAACAGGAAGGTGGGTGGTGATGCTAATGCATGGTAGTGCATTCAATGGCCTGGACTGTGCGTGTGAATGGTAAAGACGATAGATTACATTACATATGTATATTTTACCATAGTAGAAAATCTTGAAAAAAGGGGGAGAGAGAGATTAAAGCCCCCAGCGCCCACTGACATGCAGAATGTCCTTTCTGAGGGGAACCAGGTGTTACTCTGAAAACTGTCCGTTCGTTTTCAATGCTGGTTTTCACTGCTCTTCAACTGGGCAGAAGTTCAAAGGAAGACGTTTCCGTAGGCTCCTAAAATCCAGCAGCGTCTCAATTCCCCCATGTGAGCAGCTTGCCCTCAGGAAACGTGCGGCCCCCAGAATCCATTAAGTGAAACCCAGAGGTTGGATCACACTCTCTCCTGGGTCCTCTGTATCCAGTCCAGCAGCCTCGAAGCTTCTCACACACCAGGTACACTAGAAATCAGGTCTCCCATCATCGCCAGTAAAGGAATTGTGGGCACGTGCCTTTGCGAACTCCTTTGCGCGTCCGTGTGACAACACTGGAATTCTCTTCCTGGAGAGGCGTGCCCCCCTGTGATGAGCTGCTTAGGATGCTATTTTGTGTGGCTGAGCAAGCATCCGCTAGACTCATGCATGAGGAAGTGGTAAGCTGTGTGTTTTTTAAAAAACTGTGCTTTTCTTTTGTCTTACAAGCCTGCTCGCACCTAGTGAGAGGTGGCAAGAGCCAGGTGGCCAGGGTGGATGTCACTGGAGCATCTTTGTCCCCAGGCCGCAGGAAAGGGCGGGGGGCCCATTCTGGAGGATGCAGGCTGCTGTGCTTGTGCCTGGGTTGGGCATGGCTCGGGTAGGACTTGGGAACCCGGGTTTGGGACATGGGTCTGTCGGTGTCTCAGGGAAGGAGAAGGAGCTCTGTTCCTCGACGGAGCCAGGTGAGAGTCAGCAGCAGCCCACAGAGGGGGAAGACCTCGAACCAGCCTAAAACGATGTGGAAAGGAGCCTCCGCGCTGGCTCGACTCTTCCCAGCTTGCACTCAGGCGGGGCTCTGTGGTGATGTGGTGGGCACTGTGGGACCGGCCTTCACCTCACTATTGTGCCTCCCACCGCGGCTGCTGAGGAGAGTCAGAAGACCGTTGGGAGGAAGGCCGGGCCTGCCACATTGGTAGTATCCCAACAAAGACCGATGGCCAACCTCGGCTTTGAGCTTGGAGACTGGTGCCTGTGCAGTCAGCATGTCTGAAAACTCCCTTCAGTCCTCAGTGACCGTCCACCCCACCTCTCTTACCTGGGTCCCTGCCTCAGCCAGATGAGGGAAGCTGGGAGTCTGAGGGCAACTTTCTCAGCCCGGGTGGAGACCTGAGGTCGATAAGTGTGAGCTTCTCATGGGCTGAGAAGCCGATTGAGCTCAGGACTCCTGTGACGTCAGGCCAGTGCCCCTATGAAGGTAGGAGGAGAAACTGGAGACAGGGATTCACCTGCAGGGAGTCTCCAACTTGGCACAATGTCACAAGTGTACATGCTTCTGGGTCTTCAACTTTGGATACAAGTCATTCAAGCTCTCAGCATGTATGTTGAACACATATAGTACATAAATACTTTGTATCTGTTTAGCGGTTACTACGTGGCAAGCCCTATCCCTGGCAGAGGAGGTTCCTATGCTCCTGGAGCAGACTTCCTGGTTGGAGAAGATGGTTTCGAGCAAACAGAAATAAAGGAGAGGATTGTTGAATAGTGAGCATGGCGGCCATTGGTGCTTTTCCCTGAAAGACCCCAGTGTCCTACCTCCCATGCAGCCGCACGGCGCTCCTGGCCCCCTTGGGATTGGGGGCATGTGACTAGTTCTGTCCAGCACCTTTTGAGTGGCTGGGGTGTGCAGGGCCTTGGAGGCCGGAAGGGATAGCAGGCAGCCCAGCCAGGGCGATGTCTGCAGGTACGATGTGTGTGCAGCTCACAGAAGCAGCGCCCAGCTTACCTGTATTTAGAAAGGAGCCCCGCGGAAATCAAAGCTATCTTATCGGTTCGTTATGGTTCTCATCATAGATCTTTCTGTGTGTATATCCCAGAGATACAGGGTTTATTCCTAAAGGGTGTTTTACATTGTTTCTTTCCACACATTAATGTGTTGTTTGCATATTAATCACACAGGAATAATCTCTGTTACAAAGAAAAATGAGCTTTCTTTGCCTCGTGGCACACCCCTCTCTTAGTCTGACTTGCCCTACTTTCAACACGGGCATGGGTAACTCGATGCCAGGCAAGCGCTCTCGCAGGTGAGCCAGGTTAGTCCCCGGCAGCCCTCCGGGGCCGTGTGTCGGCTCCCAGGCCCACGTGCACCCCCTCTCCCTGAGAACCCGTGAACGAGAACATCTTTGGAAATGGGGTCTTTGCAGATGCGGCCAACTGAAGCATCGTGTTATGGCCTCGTCCTGGATGAGCCAGTTGGGACCTAAATCTAGTGACAAGTGTCCTTGGAAGAAGAGCAGAGGACACAGAGGAGAGGGGAAGGCCACGGTGGGATGGAGGCCGAGCTCGGAGGGTTGCTGCCACAGCCACGGAACACAGGGCCACCAGGATGGCCCCTCCTGAGGCCTCTCTCCGTGGCTGCTCCCTGAGTCCACACGAGGCCGTCCCTCTGGGCACTTCTGTACTAACTTCCTCTTGCAAAGGCACCAGCCACATGGCCTTATATGCCTCCATCCCTCCTCCGAAGTCCTCACATCCAGATGCTGGTGCGTGGTAAGGTCCTGTGGAGGACACGGCTCAGCCTGTGTGGGACCGGTGCAGCGGTTCTGGTGTTTACACAGGGCAGGGGCCGCGGCGTGCTCTCAGCAGCGGTGGCCTTCCTCCGCTTTCCGCTTTTTATTCCCTCTATTAACTGGAAAATAACAATTTTCTACAATGAGTCACAGAGTCAAAGGACACCATATCCATCACTGCTGTTTTTGGTGTTTTGCAAATGATTAAATATTACTTTTCTCCATTTATAGCATAATCTCCGTGACAGCCGATCTGTCAGCCTATCCGCTGGTGTTTAACCACAGCCTGTTTGCATTCATTGCTCCGCATTCCCATCACTCTTCCGCACAGAGGGACAACTCCATCCTGCCTTCTGACAGCAGGGAAATTAACGGATGAGCCGCAATGACGGCTGCCCCCCTGAGAACCAGACACCAACTGCAGATCTGCGGGATACCAAGCCACAGGTGCATTACCCCAAAATAAGATACGCAGGCACTGACTTCTGGAAACCCTTACTTTGGGAAGTGAAGAAACCTCCACAGCTCAAACACAACTTGCCAAATGGTACAAATGTTTGGGGGAGCGATTTGTCCACGTGGCATGGGAAAGGAGCAAGTGCCCCTCCCAGGTGGGGATTGCCCAGCCACACGCAGACTCTCGAGGTTTGGCACCCCTGACATTATTCAGCAGGCTTTGTGCGGCGACTCAGAATGGCCACACATGTGCACACGCACAAACCTTTGGCTTCATGCGGACAGACAGAACTGTTGGTCGACAGTGTGGTCTCAGGACCGGACCAGCCAGCAGATGGGCTGCTGGACATCCCACCACAAGTCATGGCACTCTGTCCCATCAGCAGCATCGTGCTGACGGGACAGGGTGAGGGAGAGGTGGTGGGACACTGCTGGCATGGGAGAGACATGTGGGCTCCCCAGGCCCACAGGTTCAGAGGTCATGCAGGCAGGCGGGGTGGCCTCCTGAATGAAGGGCAGAAGGCTGTGCCCCCACCCCTGGAGGAAGCTCAGCATGCAGGGCCTCTGTTGGTTCTGGAGGAGGCACCCCCCCACCCACCTGGGAGCACATGCTGGCTTGTGCCTTGTGCAGCAGACTGGGCACTTGGTGCTGAGTGCGGCCAATGACAGGGGAGGCACAGTGGCAGCCTGGGCGTGGTGCACATGCCCTCATGTTTGGACAAGCCATCCCACGTGGCATTGGAGGGGTCTCTGGGCAGAAAGGGGCCACGTGACGTGGTGGGTGTCCCCATGGGGGCATCTCGTGCAGGCTCTTGGGAGGCCAGAGCAAGGCCAGGCCACCTGAAGCAGTGTCCTTGGTGCGCTGGGCTTGAAGAGACGAACCCTGCTGTGCCCTTGTTGGGAGAGGACACCTGGCCCAAGGGAAATGGGGGTCAGAGCCTCCAAGATCTGAGGTCATGGGGCCCAGCTGTGGTCCCGCTGAAGAAGTGGAAGGTGCACCCGGACTGAGCTGGTGCCACACCAGGGAGCAGAGAACAGCGGATGCGAGCAATAGGCCCACGTCACCTCGCCCAGCTGGCTCCTCGGCACCCCCATTGGGCTCTGAGAAGGCCACCTGGTCACCTGACGCTGTGGGGCTCCGTGTAGGTAGCTCTGGAGGCTCCTGGCTTCTTGGTGTTCTCGGCTTAGTGGCTTATCCTCAGAGCAAGTTGTCATTCTTTGAAGTTCCCTGTGGGGGTCTGGGCTTAATTTCTTGGGCGGTGGTGACAGCCCATCTTGCCCAATGCCTTTCTGAACAAGTGTTTCGGTGGGTCCTGTGCCCACAGTCCCAGGCTGGAGTGGGGCAGAAGTTGAGTGCTCAGCCAATGCACCCGACCACGGGGAAGAGGGCACGTGGGTTTAGTAAGTAAGGGGCGTGGGAGCCCTGGGTCGTGGCTGCTCAGAGGAAGCAAAGGCTGAGCGATAGAGGAGGAAATAAAGGTCCATGGAAATACGCTGAAAATTGTCATTCAAGCAAGCAGCTCCGTAAGCTCATTTGTAACTCGCCAACCCCCCAGCTATAATTATCTCCAGCCCTTGTAGAGTAATTTGTCGTCAGTGCCCAGGAGGAATGTGACATTTCCAACCACATGGCGTTTAGAATGGATGCCGCTCCTTTGTAAACGGCTTGTTGACCCGACTCAGTTTTCATGGGTCCCATTAATCACTGTCCGTCACCCGTCCACCCTGCTGGGGGCAGCTGCTGCACCCCGAGCCGCCCCACTGCAGCAGCACAGGCCTTGGAGCCTTCGTGTAAGGAACGCAGACACCTCCGTTTTCCTTCGGTCGGGAGTCAGAAGACAAGAGCCGCGGGACCAGCCTGGCTCACCATCTGCTCTGGAAATAAAGTTTTCTTGGCTCATAGCCACCTGGTTTCACTTCATGCCATCTCTGCCGCCTTTCCAGCTTCGAAAGCAGAGCTGTGTAGTTGTGATAGAGCCTTACAGGCCTCCTTTTCCTCTTCCTAAATCATTAAATATTTGAGTTCTCCATGCGAGACACAGCGTGTGCTGGCGAGCCTGTATTTGACGGGAGAACGAGTGGGTGAGACCATGTGGGTGAGCAGGTGCTTCCTTTTCTAGGACTCGGCGGTGGGCGATCGGGAGGTGCCTGCTGCCCTGGCAGTCCTGTCTGTGGCCGTGCTCTTTCTGCTTCAGCAGACCTTTTTTGAGGAGTGAGACATGGCTGAAGTTGGGCGCTCCAGGCCTGCTGGGCAGAGAGCAGCTGGTGAGCACACTCAGGAGCTGGGGTGACTCCGAGCTCCACCTTGTCATTCTCGGCTCAGCACCCTATCCCACCCGCTGAGAAGGGAGCTCGTGGTTCAAGTGTGGGATCCTGTGGGGCACCCCATGGTCTTTTGGAACCCTGGACATGAGGGTGTGAGAGCTGGGTATCACCTGGGATGGTGTCAGTTTCAGTTGGAAAACTACCCCGCAGTGGCCCACGTGATAGTCAATGGATGATATCTCCTAACAAGGCTCTTAGAGGTGGGCGGCTCCATGGTTCGTTAATGCGGCAGCACATGAGTGTGGCCGTGTGTCTGTTTTTCTGCTCTGTGAGACCCGGAGCTCAGGCTCTCATTCTCCAGCTTGTTACCTCACAGTCACAAGATGGCTGCAGCACTCCCAGACATCACACACCCACCCAGCTCCATCTGTGGGCAGTAAAGGGAATGTTTCTCCTCATGTGTGTCTCTTCACCAGGGAAGACAGCCTTCCCGCAAACCCTGCTCGTCCACAGGGGTCCTGGATTCAGAGCAGTGCAGTAAGGCGAATATTTGACACTTTTAAGATTTGCAGTTGGGAGCAGACCCTGCTGCTGAGGATGAAGTGTGAGAGGATGACTCCTGGGTGGGGAGCCAGGGGTCTTCCTTTCTCTGCAAAGGCCATCTCTGCTCATTCTCTGCCCTGTGCTGGGATGTGTGGGATGCTGTCCCCACCAGGAGATTTCCTCCTGGTGGCTGGGGCTCCCATCAGGCCAGCTTCATCCAGTTGATGCCGTTAGGTCTGTACTCATGAAGTCCAAGCAGCGAGGGGACCGAGGTTCCTCGCGTACATGGGGAAATTTGGGGGCTCTTGGGCCCAGGTGCTCATGCAGCACCTCACCTACCTGTCTCTTGTCTTTCCTCTGGGTTGGCATCCCCTCTGGCAGGCTCTCCCTCCAGGTGGCAGGTGGGTCCCCTGCCCCCAAGGACCCCTTCACTTCCCTCCTGAGAAAGCTGCTTTTCCCCATCACGTCTGCACCACGCCTGGGGTGCCATCACTGCATCCGATTGGCGTAATGTGGCTCGCAAACCCCCCAGAACCCGTCTCTGCAGCCAGCCCCAGAAGCAGGGGCCAGAGGACATGCCTGGGCTGAGAAAGCAGCTGAGGGGTCTCTGTTGGAACAGATGCTGGCAGGTAGGGACAACAGGTGCCCTGGCTGTCACCAGGCTTACTGACTGGGATATTGTGCCTGAGGAGCCCAGATGTGCTTCCCCAGCCCCAGCCCTATGACGACACGTTCTGGGGATAGAATGGTGACATCTGTGGGCTGGGTACAGGGCAGACATTTTCTTAAATGTTTGATCAAGTAGTGGCGTTCTCACTCCCAGAGAACAACACAGATGGCCTTCATCACTTTTGTGGGAATCCATTTTGCATTCCTTCTAGAAGTGCGAAGAAAGAGTGCGTGAGAAAAAGTAATGATATGACCGGAGCCACATCAATAGGACACCTTCTCACATCTCATGCCCCCTTCTCTGTCCTCATTACTTCCCTTCGCCTGTTTGCTCGAGGCCCTAGACACGCAGAGATGTCTGCTCTGGGACACCGGTGTGGGCTGACCCCACACCCCCGCAGACTCCTTTCTGAAACGTTAGTAAATGTCTCTTCTTCCACCCTCTTTGCTGAACGATGATATTAAATGAGATGTTAAATGAAGGTGCACAGGATACGTTTGATGGCTAACAAAGCGAATAGGTGATGCCTCCCTAACCCAACCTCCCGCCGAAGCTGCAGCCCTGAGCGGTGACAGCCTCGGGCGGGTTCACATTAATAGAATGTGCAGTGCAAACTGCCTGGAATGCTGCGATAAGAAGTTTAAAGGCTGTAAATGCAAAGACCCAGTGCCCTGGGTCAGAGAGCAGGCCGGAAGTCTTCCCTTCAGACCTTTCTCTGTGTGCTCACTGTGAGGCTGTGGGAGGAAAGGAAGGTGGAAACCACAGGATGAGAAGAGTGGAGAGAGGGAAGCAGGAAAGGAAGCCAGCGTGAAAGTGCTCTCATGGCTCCCCCAGCCAGAGCACGTGGAGGTCAGCTCAGGGACCCCACTCCTGGCACGGGAACCAGATGTGTGCCGAGGGCGTGGCCGGGATGCGGCCCGTAGGTGGACATCATTGCCAGCGCACAGACCCACAGGGGGAGCAGTGGGTGGCGCTGGTGCTGCTGGTGCCAGACCTGTGGGCGTGGCATTGGGTTTTGAACAAGGTTCAGACAGATGAGCGCTAGTAGAGACGTCGTATGGAAAACCACACAGACTGCTGGGCAGCCCAGTGCGCACTTGCAACCTGTGCATCTGTCTGGGGATGGCTTGTTATTCGCAATAGCTAGCTGATACACCCACATTGATCAGTAGTTTCTCTTCGTTTGTTTGACCCTTCTCCATGTATATGAAATGTAGAAACAGTTCACAGATGACCTCATAATGTACCCTAGATCCATTAATACATGATTTAAGACGGAAAATTATAGAAATCTCAGTAAAGCAGGCTGAATGCACGCGACAAGATGTCTACATGGGTCAAAGTGTCGAAGCCAGACTACAGGGTCTCTCCTGCTCATGCCTCTAGATTTATTTATTATTTTTCTTGCTGCAGGAGGCTGAGTCCCCAGAAGCTACAAGTGTCCCTTTAACCAGTTTGGGACACTCAGCAAAAAGAAAGCTTCTCTTTTTCTGGAATTGCTGAAAGGGTCAGGTTGACTGATGTCTCTTTCTCCGAACTATGTGGATGGAATGGGACGCAATGATTGGCTCATCCTGGGTGTCAAGCCCACCCCTGAAGCTGGTGGCAGCATCACCCCTATTTCAGCTACATGAGCTGAGAATGTGGGGGGTTGCCACAAGGAAATTGGTGTGACATCATCAGAAGACAGGAAGATGCCAGTGTGGCTAGAACGATGGGGGTCTCTGTCCACCCAAATCATCACCTGCATTAGTAACACAGGTGACATTCTGTAAACAGGCATTTTAATCAGTCCTTGAAAATCCCTAAGAAGATATGTAATCATCTAGACTCGTACTCATTATTTGCACAATTTTTAATAATTGAACACCTGCTGTTCACCAGATCCTCCACCGAGTTACGGTGTGTGTTGCCAAACAGTTCGGGGTTGGGTCCAGTTTTCCAGACATTATCATTCTTGCGGCAAAGGCAATTCTTACAGACCTAAATAATTAATTACATTTATGATAAGAAGACTCCTTCAAGCCAGAATGGAGTAATACAGAATGAAGTCACCCTCTCCCTGACATGCACAAACCACATGTGTGTTGAGCACAGCGACCTCTGAGAAAAGAGAAAGGAAGGGGCAAGCCCTCTCCCCTCCCCCGGTTTGCTGCCTTGGGAGGGTTTCAAGGCCACGGCACTAGGTGGGAAGCTGGCAGTGCTGGGTAGCCTCCCAGAACTGGGAATCTAGGGGGCCAAGCCAATCATATTTTTCAGTGTATGGGAGACTAGTAAGCACAGGGAAGATTCCAGAGGTGCAGAAAGTCCCTTTAAAAGGCAGAAGAGCAGTTATCAGTGCAAAGGTGTGAGAAAGCTGCCCCCGGCAGAAGCAAGGACCAGGAGAAGAGACCAGGCTGACACTCACACAGGCCCAGGAGGGGTGTCTGTCCCACCAGCCAGCCCAGCACACCCCACTGTGGGAAGCAGATGGTGTGCAGAGAAGAACCTTCCCCCAGCAGGGGCAAGGAATGAGACCAAGCCTGGCTCCCTTCCCGCCAAACAAGGCCAAGAACATCATTGTGTCCCCAAACCAACCTCAAGAATATTTGTGGGAACACCAGAATTTCCAGCACCCAGCAAGGCAAAAGTCACAATGTGTGGACTTGAATGAAAAACTGCCTGGTGCGTAAACTGTGTCTTTGCCCAGAAGCAAGACGATACAACCCAACATGAGAACGAGTTGCCAAGCGGTTCCAAGCTGTAACCGGCCCGATGTTCGACTTAGCAGGCAGCGAGAGGGAAGCAGTCGTGCCTGCGGTCCCTGCGTCCCCGAGTCTGAGACAGACAGGGAAGATCCGAGACAGTTTCCCACCAAACTTGGGAGGATGGACACCCCAAGGGCGCAGATGTAAAGAGCAGGGGGCAGGGGCACGGCAGAGTAGATGTTGGTGAACTTGAACGCATGGCCATGGGCACTGCCCCAAATGAAACAGCAAGGTTACTCCACATGCGCCAGGCGAGGTATATCAATGAGGAAGGGACGTGGCCCTACAGAACTTCCTGGCTGGGACCCCCACCCGGACTACGGTGCCCTTTCCCCGCACGAGAGGCTCCCTCACTGTGGACGGCTCTCGCACCTCTGCCGGCATTCCCGTGATGGGGGTGGTTGCTTTGCGGGGCTGCCCAAGACCCAGTGTCCCTGGTCGGGAGTGGAATGTCTGTTTCCAAATTGCATTCTCCCACCTACGGAGCTAGTTGCTCCCCACAGGGATTGTAGTTTTATACCCTGATCTCTGAGCATCTCACGCTGCACCTGCCATGAGGGAGCAAGGTTAGAACTGAGCTCTTCTCTGGGCAAAAAGTAAGTGGGTTACTGTTATGAATTCAATAAAACTTTCATTTGCTAATTCTTTTGATCCTCTCCAGACCTGAAATAGTTAACTGCCATCCTGCTTGGGTGACAACCAGGTTTTCATTGGTGGAAGAATGTCTATAAAACATACTTTTTTCACCTGCCAATAATATCACAATGAGAGCACACCAGTGTGTGGTCCAGGGGCACTATGCCTGGATGACTGTCCTAATAAGAGCAGATAGTGATGGACACGTTCTTGTTACAATGGGTGGGTCAGAGCCCCGTCTGCGCTCACTCTGATGATGAGACTCCCCTGATGGGTGTCTTTCTCCCACCGGAGCACAGCACCTTCCGGTTGATGAATGCTGCATTCCTGGCACAGAATCGTGACCGTGCGGTCATGGGAAGCCCGTGACAGTGAGTGTGCAGGAAGATCACGGAGGGGAGGCCCAGTTCTGTGCGGACAGAGGCCCGGAAACGTCCACTCTTCCTTGTTGAAACAGAAAAATCCCCCTCACAGCCTGCCTGAGACGTTTGAAGGAATAGAACTAGAAGGCACGGTGGGTGAATTCAGCGTGTGTCTCCTCCCCTTTGGTGGCAGATGACCACCCTTGACACCCGTCCTCCCAGGCCCGGTGTGGAGCTGAGAGCCACTGCCTGTTGAATTAGTAATGTTGTCTTTCATAATTAGAGGCGTAGATGTCGGTCTGCGGTGTGACCGCAGTTCCCTGGGTGGTGCTGCCGAGGTGCGAATGTGTCCTGGCAGGAGGTGGTGCCTGCGCAGAGCGAGGTTGTAGACACCAGGCTCTCAGATTCAGGTCCAGACGAGAATGCAGGGCCTCGGCTTGGTGCCTGCAGGGAGCGATCCAACTCTCAGGGTGCAGGGTGGTTATTTATTTCCCTCAACGACACAGACATGCACTGACTTAATTACAATGATTTCATTGTGAAACAGAATTGTGGTAATTTCCTCGTTAGTATATCTCATTAACGAGATTGGCTAAGTGTTATTGGCATGACTGCGAAATGCCCTTACGTCTCAAATCATTCAAAACTGCCCACGTCCTGTGTGGGAGAAAAACGTTTCCCCATTTGCTTCTGGAGGTGGAATGCATGTGCTTCAGAAAAGTCTCGGTGTGCGTTTCCGGGGTGGCAGGGCTGGGCTGCGCAGACACAGGAAGCAAACCGTGATTGTGGTCCTCCCCCTGTTTGTGCTACAACCCTGGCACCGGGGTCAGAGCCCCCCTGAGACGGCCATGTGGTGGGGGTTTTCCAACAGGTGTCTGCAGAGCTGAATTCACTGATCACCAGGGCCTTGCATTTGAGTCCAGCTCTGTCCCTGCGTGTTTGCAGGGCCTTAGACAAGTCATTTCAAATCCTCTTTCTCCAAGGTGCTCACTTGGCAAAGGTGGGGCTATTCATTGATTGAGTTGTGTGTTCTGGGGGTGCAGAAAACAGTGAGGCACGAGGCAGAAGAGGTGCCCGACCTCTGGGAGCTTGTGTCCCAGCAGAAAGGACAATGAGTGTGGAAGTGAGTGCATGCCTGGGTCACAGGCATGCACAGTCAGGTCATGGCATCCAGGTAGCTTGGGCAGGGTGTGGTCTTGGCAGGGGGGTCAGGGCAGTGTCTCTAAGAACAGCAACACCTGGGTGTCGATATGCATCATGAGGAGGAAGCAGCTGCAGAGTCACGAGGGGGGCCATCTGCATACAGAACAGCAGAGAGTCCCCGAGGTGGGGACTTACTGATTTCTTAAAGTATCTGTAGCTGTAGATTCTTTCAAATGGTATTTCACGTGTGGGATCCTGGGGCTCAACAGGTGTGAGGATGGCAGCTAATAATGTGTCCCAGGGTCACACGTGGAGAAGGGTGGGGGTGCTGGAGGGATCCCCCGCATCCCTGTCCAACACGTGGAGAGAAGGCTTGTGAACGAGCAAGTATGGAGTGCCCAGCAGCACGTCTGGCCCACACGTGGCCACGAATAAGTGTTCGTTCGTCATATGTTAATGACTGAATTGCCCGAAGTGCACATTTCCTTAAACAGATGTTGGATGCGAAAGAAAGACTGACGAACTATCTTAATTCCCCCTGGGCTCTGTGATGATGAAAAGGTTCTTTTTCCTTTGCCAAGCATATGGTTGAAGTCAAAAGTTTCCAAAGCCTGACGGTGTCATTTGCATCATTAATTAAATGTTATTCGGGATGCTTTCTTAAATCTCAAGTACAAAACACCTGCAAAGCAACCGAGCTCCAGGTGCAGATGGGTTGTGTAAAAATGTTGAGTACCTGCCTACCTTTTTCAATCGTCCTGTGTTTGAGTTAGGATTTGAAGAGAGTGGTAATAAAAAGGGAGTACAAAATATGATAACATGGGTCTATTTAGTTCTTTAAACAGTAAAAGGAAAGGGAAAAGAAAGGAACGATGCTTGAAAGTAGTTCTAAAAATCAACAGCTTAGTGTGCAGGTCTGGATGCCAGTTGAACACCCACCTTCTAGAAGCCGGTTGCTATTGGCACCTGGCTGTTCTCACAAAGAGAGCCCAGTTCATTAGAAAGGATCGGAGAAGTCAACCTAATTACATGCCCTTCTTAGGACTTGGACATGATTTCCACGGATCATAACAAAATGGAATCTTCCTTGTCACCCGGTTTGTGGTTACTGGTGTGTGGGGACTGGTCCTCGGTGGAGTGCGGAGTCTGCACGGGGGAGGGCGTCTGCCTGCTCCCACCCTGAGTCAAGATGCTGTTGCTTTAATTCTGATTTATCGCCAGCTCCGTCCGACTGGTCTCTCGTCAACCCTACACAAATGATGATTTATGTGCTCATGGTGTCCGTGCCCTACTGCCTATGGAGTCGTGAGTCAGACCTGAATTCCTGCCCTTCTTTTTAGAATGATACGTATTTTACTATCATTTAGGAGTGGCTGTGTGTCTTCTAAAAGGTTTTCAGTACAAACACAACAACAACAACAAAAAGATCTCCTAATTTAAAAACTTTGTCAGGAGAACACTGAGCCAAGGAGATGGAGAAATAATGCAATTATTCTGATTTATGGCACATTTTTTCTCTTTCTCACTCAGTCTACCAGCTTGCTTTTGGAGAGAGAATTCTAAAAAAGGATTTAGCTGAGATAAGGAACTCTGCTTAACCTGATTTGTGTTCCTCAGTAAAATCCATATATTTTTCTACGAGGACCCGACTTTCTTTCTTTTTTCCTTTTTTGAGGCAAAATTTATTGGGGAGTCTTCAATTTCCTCAGCCTAAGTTAGTATTGACCCGCTCCTGCACAGTGGGTGAGAATGCCCACTGGGCTTCCTGGACTTGCCACCTGCCTCCTTCTGGGTGGCTGTGGCCGTAACGGGCTCTCACAGGCTGATGGTGGCTGGGAAGTCTGGACAGTGTCCACCTTGAGGTCAACAGCAGCCAGTGCCTGGAGAAGAGCCGAAGATGCCCCATGGGAGCCCAGGAGTAGGGCGCCGGTTTTTCCAAGCCCATTGGGGTTAAAGCCGACATGGTACTTCAAGCAGACCCTGTGGAAGGAGCTGACGCCCCCACCCCAATTCATAGGTCACAGTCCTGCCCCTCAATATGTTACGTGTGTTTCGCCATGTAGGATGCACACCTGTGTTCTTGTGCGCATCATACATGGGATTGTTATACCCGTGGAGTGTAATCATTATACCCACTCATGATGCGCACCCTTACTTCCCCCTCAACAATTCGGGCAAAGCAGTGCACATCATACATGGCAGAGCACTGTCTGAAGATCAGACCTACGGGAAGCTGGTTGCGGTAAAACGGGGTCACACGGGTGGAGACCAGGTCTGAGAGAGCCTGTGTCTTTATAAGAAGAGACGGAACCGCCGCAGTGGACTCTCTGGCCGGCGATGGTGAAGCAGTGAGCGCTCTGCGATGGCCCAGGTCCAGGTGCTGGTGCATCGTGCGTGATCACCAGATGCTTGTGGTACCTCACTTATGGTTAGTGAATAAAATGTCAGAAAGTTAAAACAATAAAGATAAAAAGGAGAAATGCTGGAGCTCCCTGTGCCCTCTTTGTCCCTTCTGTGTGACTCGAAGTCAGCCAAGGGCGGTCCTGACATCAAATCTGCCGGCACCGGACCTTGGATGTCTAGCCTCCAGAATGTGAGAGACGCATTTCTGCCGTTCAGCTGCCCCGTCTGGAGCATTTGGCTGCAGCAGCCTGGACGGACTGAGGCACTCGGGAAGTGCCTGAACAGACAGGCGAGGTCGAGCCTGCGCCCCTGAGAACAAGGTGTGGCCTTTGGCAAGTCGGCTTCATTTTCTGGGCCTGTTTCTCCACCATTCACCTGAAAGGGCCCGACATGGGTCCATCCTTCCACCCACCCATCCATCTTCCCTACAGAGCACACGTAAGCCCCGGGACACACTGGGCACAGAGTTAATTACTGCGCATGGTAGAAAAGCTCAGCACCTGCCCCTGGGATGTTTAACAGGACACCAAGGACCCAAAGTAATATTGATGGGCTTCAAACCTCTCCCCCTTTGAAAGGTTGGGAGGGCCTTTTATGAGGAGACCTCCAAGGTCACGTAGTATAATTTCTACCAAGACCAGGTGTCTGGCCAAGGTCAAGGGGAGGGATTGTAAGTCTCACCAAGGGACAATAAGACTGTCAAACGAAGGATGTGTGTTATGTAGTGTTGCAGATACTTTCGTCACTCTGCCCAGGGTTTACCCCACAATTACAGGGCACACTTCACACACAGATACCCTCATGGGAGGTAACTACCTGAGACCAGGTGGGGAAGCGGTAGGGTTTTAACTGAGTAAAAAGGGGTCAGGAGATTTGAAAAAACCCAGAACAGGGCTTCTCAGGCCTCAGGGTCGATGCGACTGCCTTCCCAGGTTTCCCCAGACTTGTCTCTGCCTCTGGAAATACTCTCCTTGGGCGGACGGGGCCGCTCACTCATGGAAGAGGGTTGCGAGGTTCCAGCCTCTCTCCAGAGGAGGACAGCTTGCGGAGGGAACCTGCCACTTGGCACCACAAGCCTCCAAGGCCGTGGGATGTGGGATGGAGCGGAATAGAGTCTGGTTTGCTCAGAGCCCTGCAGCCAGCCTGCGATACCACGCCCAGCGCCCTGCTCTGGGGCTCCTTGGGGGCTCTGTCAACACCTGTTAGGAGGCAGCCAGGTAACAGCGCCTCGCCTCACTCTGCAGGGAGAGGGGCTGCACTGGGGGTGCAGGGCTGCCCTGAGATCTGCTGGTTTGATGCTGGGGTCCTGGACGCTGCCATCCTGCTGCCCTGCCCAGGTGTCGGGAGAGCCCTGCAGCTCCGGGTGCATCTCTGTTACTCGGGGATGCTGGCTGTAGCAGAGAGGACCGGGGTGTCTGGTTAAGTGTGTGGGTATTTGCACATGAACCCTGACGTGGGAAGAGGAGCGGCACACAGCAGGGTGTCCCCGTTATTGACATGCAGCGTCGCTGAAGCGCTTGTTCCTGGTGCACCAACTCCTTTCTGCTCTTCAGTGATTTCTCTCTCTTTTGCATGTAGCTTCTGCTAAATGGCTCAGAACTGAATGAATCCCAAGAAGGGACAACATGATCATGGGATAAATCCTTTGAAGCAAAAATGAATCAACAAACCCAACAAAAATTGGCATTTCCAAGACCTCACCCTGATCTACACCTGGGCGTCTCCAGAACCAGGTCCGCGTTCTGTGCTGTTGAATCTGTAAGGGGCCCCAGGGCTCTGTGGTTGGCTGTGGCTTTCCGAAAAATCCAGGAGGACATCCTGCTGTGGAAATGGCCCTGGGACTGGGTGTCAACACCGATGAAGAGACCCGTCTCTGTGGCTGCCTGAGACCCACGTAGACCAACCTCCGCCTCCACCGCATCTGGTCCAGTCCGTGCCCCTGAGTCCAATCACCAAAGACACGTAGAGAGAGGCACAGAGATGGATACACAGAGATGGATGGGTGGATGCGTGGATGGACAGATAAGTAGACATGGGTGGATGGATGGACAGTGAGCGAACAGATGGACAGAGATTTAGAATGGGCAAAGTCCTTGATTCTCAGAACACTGAGGAGCCCCCAGTAGGCTGAGCAAACTGTGGTCAGTGCCCATCTGGGAATTGCAGCAGAAAGGCTGACAAAGATGGAAGTTACATCCTCACAGCCACTGGGCAAGTCTGAGCCAGTGAAAGTGGAACTGGGTGCTGCGGAAGTGGAACAGGGCCTCTCCGCCCTACAACCAGATGTGCGCCGGCAGACGGAAGCCGCTCTCCCAACAGCAGCGCTGCAGCCAGGACATGGCCAGCAGTGGTGTGGCCAGCAGCAGCGGCCTGGGGCTCAGACACACGGGCATGGGCTGTTTCGGAAGTTGGGGGCACTGGGAGGCCAGGGAAGCAGATCGTCCTGCCCGGGGCGATGTCAGTAGACCCTGCGCCAGGCCGCTCAGTCCTGAGTGGACATCTGGTCTGTTGTCCGTCTGGCCATCATCTGACCCAGGCAGCATAGGTGGAAGAGGTCGCTGGGCCAGAGAGAGAGCTGTAGAAGTGGTGCCGGGGCAGAACGCTTGTGAGCTCTGCCCCTTCCTGGCTGTGTGACCTGGGCCAAGCCCTCGAGCCTCACGGAGGCTGTACCTCCCCATCCGCCACATGGAGGGGATGCTGTCCCAGAGCTGGGAGCAGAGCGTCCTGCACAGAGCAGACTCGGGAGACTCAGAGGGACAGTGGCCAAAATTGGGCACGAGGGCCACTCATCTCCTTCCGCAGGACCGGGTAACCGTGCTCAGTAGCCTGGGCAAACAAAGTGTTTTTGCCCACACACTGTTTCTTCATTTTTGTACTTTAGAGAATTGAATTTAGAAATGTTACTGGAAGTCAAGATTTGTTGCTTCGCTAGGAAATAAAACATGAAAATGTGGCACAAGTGAATCCCTACGACCCTCTACTTGGGACGTGCAGGAGCGGCTGCCCCAGGCAGGCAGGACAGCATCCTCCTATGCCTGTGGTCATGGCGGTAATCGCTCACCTCCTGAGCAAGTGCTCCTGGGTGCTGAGGCTCAGGATTTAAGGAACTTGCCCAGATCAGAAGGCAGGATGCAGAAGTCTTCACCAGCACCCACTTCGACCACCATTCCCGCTTCTGTGCAGCAGCACCCCCCTGGACCTGCTTCCTGTTCTCCCCGGCCTCCGCTTGGCATCAGAAAGCCCAACCCTGCTTCCTACCGCGGTAATCCGAAGGCTGAGTGCTCACGGCGGCCTCAGATTTGGACGGGACTGTCTTAGCCAAACTTACTTCTGGGTCCTGGGTCACTATCTTGCTCATCTCAAGGGGCGGAGGGAACTCGCCGGCCATCACTCAGCTGGTCAGCAGCTCAGCAGCCAGATCACGGCCTGTCCAGCGAGGGGGAGAACGACCTCTATCAGCAGCTCTTTGCTGCCTTCGGTGTCATGGGCCATCCATTGTCACCGTCACAGGCAGGACACCCACCCTATCACCCAGAGGCGGAGGGACCCATTCGTCTCACATGACTGACAAGTCAGGAGCCATTTGGACAGAAGCCACCAGCGTTTTCTCAGCAGAAGCCTTCTCCTTTCACCACCAACCAATTCAGCTTCCTCCTCCCAGGTGGGGGGCTGACGGCTCAGTCGTTGCACGGAGCAGTCCCGTTCCAAGGGCTCCATCTGTGACTCGGAGAGCGAACATGTAACAGAGCCAGTCAGCTGGGCCCCCACGCACGGAGGTGCCTGCAGAGATGGACAAATAGGACATTTGGTGGGATTCGCTTGGGTCTCCCCCCAGCATTTGCCCAGTACCTGCCAAGTCCAGGCTCTGTGCTGGGGCCCTGGATGCAGCATGAAGCCGGTGGACCTGGCCCCATGCTCGTAGACTGGACATTGCAGAGTGGGAAATGCAGCCTGACCAGTCAGAGAGTGGCGACCTCAGGGACTGAGCAGCACTGTGGGGAGGGCAGAGGGGCGCTGCACGTGGCAGGGAGGGGGCGAGGGGTGGAGGAAGAAGGCAGAAAGGCCCTGAGGGGACACTTGAGCTGAGAAGGCAGTAGTGACAAGGGTCCCAGCCCTGTGCATGAGAAAGGGGGCAGGGGACCGGGATGGCTGAGGACGAGGGTGCAGGCCCACGTTCTTGTGGCCTGCAGGGCACCCGGGGCCTCTGGACGCTGGGTCCTGGGCTCACTGGGGTCTGCTGACCGATGGGACACCTGGCAGCTGGCTGATTCTGTCTTTGTGTACCCAGGTGCCACTCTGCCTGCCCTCCCCAGGGTTTGTCTTCCCACCTGTGCTCCTGCGCCCTTCTCACCCTTTGGAGATGACCTCAGAGACTGACACAGGACACGGGGACCTTCAAAGTGACCTGGGGGGTTGGCTTGGATCTCTCCTTTTCGTTCTGTGCTGTCATCTGTCCCTTAGGAGGCACCCCCCTCTGTCACCCCTCTGGAGAACAAGAAAACCTGTGACTTCTGTGGAGCTGACAGACAGAACCCACAGGCCGCCCTGAGGCAAAGCTGCCACTCAAAGAACACGGTTGTGTTTGCGCAGAGGGTCCAGCCCACTGGGAAGACGGGTGGGGGTGAGTCTCTGACGTGAACCACAGGCAGGTGGCTCCCCAAGGCCTGGGTTCACCTCTGTGGACAGGGAAAAGGAGACATGTGTTCTGCCTAAGAAGCGGGCATGCCTTGCCTCCTGCAGCGCAGAGGGTGGCCGCTGGTTTAATGAGATGCCTGTGGCATGGAGGGCGGGCTCCATTTTCTCACGGGGAGCGGGTGTCAGCTGGTGTTGGGGGCTTGAACAACAGAGGTCCATTCTCTCCTCGCTCTGGAGGCCGGATGTCCAAGGTCAGGTGCCAGCAGGCCGGCGTCTGGGGAGACTCTTCCTAGAAGGAGACGTTGCTTCTTAGACATGAGCAGCGCAGGACCCTCCTAACAGCTTTGCCATCCAGTTGGACCAGTCGGTTGGAATAAGCTTTTCTAATTTTCAAAATACTTCTGTTTTCAACCACGTTGCCTATAAGGCCTGTTTTCTTCTTTTGGCCAAGTTCCTCTGCAAGTCTTTTCAGAAAGGAAGGGACTTGTGACCTCTGGGGCGTGGTGATGTCGCACCTTGGTGGATCCAGGTTCTGCCTGGGGCGGGGAGGGCTGTTTCCATGGTGTTTCTGTGGGATTAGTAACCTGGCCACTGGCCAGTGCATCCCAGATTCCGGAACACCAGCCACCCCTCTGCACCATCGGCAAGGGGCTGGAATTTTTCATTCTTGGAGCCGGATAAATAAAACGCTGGCAGCTCCGCCAGCTCCCTCCGCAGTAATTAAGTTTCCCGCTTCCACTATCAGCGGGACTGGGCGCTAATGAGCTGGTAAAATGCCCAAAGGAGTCACATTAACATTTTAAAGCCTTCCCTGCCCAAGGGAAGCATCTTGGCTCCAAGCTTGGTCTGCTGTGGGTGAGGGAGGGCAGGGCATCTGATGGATGGGCTGTCAGGAAGCCTGAGACACCGCTGCTCATACAGGAGACTGGTCATAAGATAGAACCTGCGTCCTGGGCCCCTGGGGGGACTCTCAGTGGCTTCCACAGGACCACAGAAGACCTCTCGGCCCAAGCTTTCCCAATGTGGCTGACTTTACAGGAAGGAAAATAAGGTGAGTGATGTGCTGCTTGAATGTGGTCCTTCAATGGAGCTTGCTTGGCCTGTAACAACTGAGGGGAAGACCTCACTGGGGATTCTGGCTGGATCCACCTGCCCTGGGTGGGGTGGAGGATGGTCAGTTCCCCTCCAAGAACCTCAGGCTCTTCCTCTTCACAGAAAAGATAAGCTCAGGCCCCCTTATGTGGATATGATGCAATATCAGTGCTCATCCATTAGTCAATCAACAAACACTGTGTTTCCAGGTGCTTGAAGGCAAAATGGGCAACCGCCAAGAGCCCAGGTGAATCCAGAAACAAGCATTGCTCTCACTGTCACTGCCGCTCCCGGGGATGGCTCGGCGGGCTTCTGGCTGAGGTGTCGGCCTCCATTCACTGAACGTCGTGAGACACCGGGAGGCTGTCACGCTCTCACTCTGGGACCAGTTCTAACAGAAGCGGCACTGGGAAGTCCCACTGTCACCCAGGTGACTCCTCTCAGCCTGCCTCCACCTATTGTGGCTCAGAAAGGGGCTGGCCCTCAAGGGCACCTGCTTCGTGGGACTGTGCTTTGGAGAGCTGAGTTGTCCCCCAGAGGGTTTCTGGTGCAGGTGTGCCTGTACGTAGGGACGTGTGAGGGGTGTGCAAAGATGCACACATGTGTGCAAGCTGCAAGTGCAGCCTGCCCACCCGAGCAGCCCCTGGGTGACCTGGAACAGAGCTGGGGCCTTTGCTCAGTGCAGCTGGGGGTGTTTGGGTCCTCAGTTGACTGAGCAGCCCCCCCGGGAGCCAGGGGCATATTTACTCTCCTTCTGAATCCTGGGGGGTCCCGGTGCCCCTTTGCACTGCTGCCCCCTAGAGTGGGGGGACTTTGACAGTCTTTCCTTGCTGCTAGGGTGTCTTTCCTCTCGTCTCTGAAATCAGAGTGTGGGAAGCAGAGTCTCCCCATGCCTCACCCTCTGCCACTCTCCCAGCCTCTCTATTTCTTCTCCTGTGTTTTGATCTCACCATCGACATGAACACCCCCCTCCTCTCTGTCTCATGTTGCTGAGGACACACGGTACACAGACTCTAGAACCGGGATTCTCTGCAGGTGAACACCCCCTGCCCAGATGCCTGCACAGCGGAGCGCAGACCCTGGATGGGCCCTGCCCAGCCCCCCAACCCGTGGGTGCGCTGTCTGAGCTCCCCAAGCTGGGCTTTCTTGGTGGTTTCAGAACGCTTATGCTGTCCCGTGGAGCGGCCCCTGGGGCATCTGAGGACCAGCGTGGGAATACTTGTCCCTTTCCTGAGTGTCTTCAGATCTAATTTTCTTTACAGCAACCAGGCAGGAAGAAGATGGAGAACTTCCTTTGCTGAGGATCTTAGGTGCCCGCCCCCCTCCCACTGGTCACAGAGAGTGAAGGACACGGCAGCCCCATGGGCTATTCGACGTTCCCTCCATGTCACCGTAACAGACTCAGGCCCTCGAAGCTCATGTGTCAAGGTTGTTTGGGGACCAAGCAATTCCCTGAGCCTAGAGTCCCAACGCACCCGACTGCAGAGTCTGGGTTTCGGGGGCTGTGAGCTCCCACTCATGACGGTGAAAGTGAAGGAAACTGCGGCTTCCGGGCCTGTGGTCTGGGCTGTGTGTCCATGGGAGGGCTCCTGCCTCACAGCTGCTCCCTTGTCTCAGAGTGAAGGCTGAAGAACCCCTGGGACCGCTGGCCATGTGGGCCGGACGGGAGGGCCTCCCTCAGGCGGCAGCAGCTCTCTGGCCCGGCAGATGCAGCAGGCAGCGCGCGAGACAGATGAAAGGAGATCAAAGGGGAGACGTACAGAGGGGAGACGTGCCCTCTGTAAAGAAGGCACCCCTGGGGCTGAGTTGATGGGGCTGCGCCTGTCCCACAGGTTCATTACGAACCCAGCTGTCCCTCAGGTCTACGGTGCTTCAGGGACCAGTGCAGAAGCTGTGGCTAGCAGCCATCCAAGCAGATGCATTCTCCAGGAAGACAGGCTTCTCTGAGGCCCAAGCGGCCCACTCTCCAGCCCACACCAGCTGGGACTCGTCGAGAAATACTGAGACTTGTCAGCTCTGCGGTCACTCAGTTTAACTTCCCGGATTGGTCTGTGACGTTGACCCGGGAGGGGAGTCACGTGAGGCCTGGGAGGGGATGTTTTCATGGTGTGCGCCTGGAGACCATTCTTTTCCTCACGGGAACATCCCCTGTGCGGAGTCCACTTGAGTTGGGGACCCACTTGTTGACAGGTAGAGTGGCCTGACATGGACAGTGAGGCTGTCCCAAGACCAGATGAAAACAGGCTAGCCAGGATCCCTGTTGGAAGTGATGAGTTGGAACCTGACCCCTGACCCCTGAGGGCTGGTATTCCCCAGTTTGGAGGGCCTGTCCTAGGCCTTGGAGACCCGCACTCCTCACCACTCCCCACTAGTGACAAGCACCTGTCTGAGCTGTGACAACCAAAAACGTCCCCAGGCATGGTTAAACGCCCCCTGGGGGCACAACTGGCCCTGGGTGAGAACCACCGAATTCTACTTCCAGGAAAAAGGTGGGAAGGAGGAAGCTGAGTTAGACCTCATGTGGCAGCATCTTCCACCTCGTCTCAGGGTACCTGTGAACTAGTCACTCACATTCTGCAGCCGCCAAAACAGGGGCTCTGCTTTCTGTCAATCTGACAAAAAAATAGGTAACATTCTGATCATTCCCACCCGACGGCCATGGTTGTGTTGCCTGTTGTCATTTTTATTTGACACTCTAAGGGAAGAGAGGTCCGTGCCCCTGAGTAAACAGCCAGATATGTGTGTTTTAGAAATTCTGTGGCGCGCTGTCGGAAAATCCCTGTGGCGGAGGGTGCGTGGCTGCCAGCACGCCTTCATGAAGACCCCTGGTGGGTGCGGGGGCCCTCGGGGGGAGCAGGGCTGCGCCGGCAAGTCCCGTCTCAGTGCTCCTGATGACTTCACACCAGAAGCAGTGCTGCCCCTCTGGGCCACACAGGATTTATTTTTTTTGTTTTTTTGTCCTTGTTTACCTAAATAGTCCTTCATGAAACGCCACTCTAGCCCAGGAGCCCCAAGGATGTGTGGGCCAGTTACCTCTTTGTAAATTGAGTTATGTTATGGGGCTGCAAGGTAGGATGATGATGGGTGTTCCTGTTTGGCTGGTGCAAATCTAGGTTTTCCATAATGTGAGAAACTGGTGTAATTTCTCTTCGTGGTGGTGGGGGGTGGGAAAGGTGGACAGAACATGCCACGGTCCCCAATGGAGAGGTATCGCTATGGCATTTCCGTCCTTGCCGATGGCATTTCCCAGGGAGCTCTGGTAAGTTCTCAGACAAGCAGGGCCTTCAATGACCTCTGTTCAGGGTGGAAAGAACAGAAAGTCTGACGACACAGTTTGTCATGCAGAGTGCACAGCTTGTGCACCTCGTGAAGCACCGGGGTGTGGCGGGCCCCCGAGTTCCAGGCCTTCAGGGAGCACCCACGCAGAGCCCGCTGTGGACACCCAGCCTTCTCTTGGCACCTGGCGTCCACCAGGTCCGTCAGCTTGGACCCTCAAGCCCCTTTTCTCTGTTCTCCTTGTTCAGCAGGTGGATGAAGGGCTGCCATTTAGATTTACTTATTTCCCTGGAATCGCAGAAACATACTCTGAGTTGCTGATGCTTCTGATCTCAAGTCCCAGGGTAAGATTTTCTTATTTTTGTAAAATTTTTAATAGAAACTTTCCTAAGTTATTTTAGTAGAAGTTGGGAAAATGCAGCAGACCTTCCTCTCTCTCATTCTCTTCCTTGAAAACCTGTCAATCCTGCCCAAACGCTTTTCTGTGATGGGGCTAATTTCTGTGTGAATCCCAGGTACCTGAGCTGGGGCTCCGGCCTCTGTGCCCAAGGAAGCTAATTAGCAGGCCTCTCGGCAGCTCTGGGCCCATGTCAGAGCCGGTGCAGGAAGCCGACCCTGTCTGGGCACGGCCATGGATCCCAATGGCCTGGAGCGTCTCGTAAGCTGATGTGTTGGCTGTGCTCTCACCCCCCAAGGATGTAAATACTCTGATTTCTCCCAGCCCATGCTCTGCGGGGAAGTCCTCAGCAAGGGGAGGCCCCTGCCAGGGCTTCGGTAGGGCAGTGCTGTTGGCACCCCGAAGGTGTGCCGTGATTTTAGGATCACGGACAACTGCCCTCAATGCCCTTCTGTGCTCTGATTGAACTCCAGCTGCAATTGTTCCTTCTGCAAACCTGGACACGGCTGTGGGGCTTCGAGTCCATCCAGCAGGCTGTAATTAATGGTAAACACCTGTGCCAGCGCGACCTTGTCAACGTGGTGTTCTGTGTGGAGATGGCTGTTCCGAAAATAGCCCTGGCATGTGGCGTGGAGGGCTGGCCAGCCCCCTGGAGACGCACAGCCACTAGGCGGCCAGTTGCGGCTGGTTGCTTCTGTCTCTGCTCCCCTCTCCCAGGCTGTGCCACTGAGCAGCCACATCAGGACACACTGGCTGTGGATGCTCCAGGACAGCCACGGTCACCAAAGCAGGAAAACACTCTGCCTCCGCCCGTGTTCCTCAAACGTGTTGTCTTTATTGACACACTGTTATTAAGAGGGAGACTCAGCCCTGGCTGGTGTGGCTCAGTGGACTGAACGCAGGCTGCGAACCAAAGGGTC
>PVKU01013061.1:0-31289 GCA_004027475.1 Anoura caudifer | reverse complement strand
TAGAGCTGGGTGTAGGGCTAGGATAAGGGTTAGGGTTAAGTCTTGGGCTAGGACTAGGGTTAGGGCTAGGGCTACGGTGAGAGCCAGGGTTATTGTTAGTATTAGGGCTAGGTTAGGGTTAGGTTTATGTTGGGAGCCATTCTGCCTGGTTTCATGGACTGTAGCCTCATTTACAGACAAGAAAGTTGTACGGCTAGGGCTGAGTGAAAAGGCCTTGGGGACATGAGCCACTTAGGTGACACAACATTTCCTCCTGGTAGGAGCACAGCCCCTGCTTCCCTCACTTCTCTCTGCTTCGCCTGGGCAGATGACTGGTTAGTCAATGATGGGTAAGACTCCTTAAGGGAGGGGAACCTAAGACAGGCACAGTCACAATGGGCCATCAGGGAAGGGCTTAGGGGTCTACAGAGAAGGAGCAGAAAGACCCTCACCCCTCAGCTTTGTCATAGCCCAAGTCCTCCCTTCTCTAAAAGTCTCCTAATCTCTTGGCTGCTTTGCTCTTCCCCCATGACTCAGCCTGAAAACAATGCCAGAGGCAGCTGCAGCCTTGTACTGGAGCAGCTGTCTCCCAGGGCAAATCTGGCCAGAGAAACAATACATATTGTTTCCTTTGAGGCTTGCTCTGACCTGTCAGTATGAAACAGACACTTGAGCTAAGGTTGACCCTGACCAGAGACAGTCCCTATGTTTCTCCAACTATTATCTGTAAATGATGTCAGTTTTTCATGACTGTAGCATTTTGGATATTAATTGATGAGCTTTATGTGCATATTATGTACCTCTGTTTGTTTTGTGTACTATCATGTGTTCTATCCTTGAAAAATGTTCCATGTGCATTTGAAAAGAATGTGTATTTTACTTCTTTGGGATGAAAGGCTCTATATATATCATTTAAGTCTATTTCATCTAGAATGTTGTTCAATGCCACAATATTTTTGCTGATATTTTGTTTGGAAGATCTGTCCATTTTTGACAGTGGAGTGTTAAAATCCCCTACTATAATTGTGTTGCTGGCAATGTGTTTCTTGAAGTCCTCCAAGATATTCTTGATGTATTTGGGTGCTCCTATGTTGGCTGTATATATATTTACAATGTTTATGTCTTCTTGGTGGATTCTTCCCTTGAGTATTATGAAGTGACCTTCTGGGTCTCTCTTTATGGCTCTTTTGTAGAAGTCTATTTTGTCTGATATGAGTATTGCTACCCTGACTTTTTTTTCCCTGTCCATTTGCTTGGAGTATTTTTTTGCAACCCTTTGCTTTCAGTCTGTGTAGGTCTTCTGTTCTGAGATGAGTGCCCTGTAGGCAGCATATGTGTGGGTCATGTTTTCTTATCCATTCAGCTATTCTTTGTCTTTTGATTGGAACATTTAATCCATAAACATTTAAGGTTATTATTGATAGGTATTTGTTCATTTTCCCCCTTTGTACCTGTGTTACTCTCTCACTCCTTTCTTTTCTTTCTTATACTAGTCCCTTTATTAAATCTTATAGGAATTGTTTGGTGGAGATGTGTTTTTTCAGCCTTCTTTTGTCTGAGAAGCTCCTTATTTGGCCTTCCATCTTAATTGAAAGCCTTGCTGTGTAGAGTAGTCTTCATTACAGGCCTTTGTTTTTCATTACTTGGTATATCTCTTGTTAATCTCTTCTGTATTGGATTGTTTCTGTTGAGAAATTAGCTGATAGCCTTATCAGAGCCCCTGTGTATGTTACTTCTTGTTTCTCCCTTGCTGCTTTTAATGTTATCTCTTTGTCTTTATACTTGGCGTTTTAACTATGATGTGTCTTGGAGTTGGCCTCTTTGGGTTAATCTTGATGGACTTTCTGTGCTTCTTGAACCTGCATGTTTTTTCGCTCTTCAGGTTCAGAAAGTTTTCTGTCATTTTTTCAAACAGGGTTTCTATTCCTTGTTCCTTATCTTCTCCTTCTTATATTCTTATGATTTGAATGTTGTTGCATTTCATGTTATCTTGGAGTTCCCTTAAGCTATCTTTATATTTTTTTTTGTATTTTTTCATATAGCTGCTCTACCTGGGTGTCTTTTGCCATTTTTTCTTCCAGCTAACTAATGCAGTCCTCTGCTTCATCCAGCCTGCTTGTAATTCCTTCTGATGTGTGTGTGTCTGTTTTGTTTTGTTTTGTTTTTTTAGAGAATATATTCTTCAGTTCTTCCCAGTTTTGTTTATAGTTTCTATTTCCTTTTTCATACTGTTTTAGTTCTCACTCAGTTCCCCAAAGTTCTCTGTGAGTTCCTTGAGCATCTTTATAACCATTATTTTGAATTTTATATCGGATAGTTTGCTTACATCCATTTCATTTAGCTCTTTTAGTGGGGAGTCTTCCATTCCTTTTGATTGCATGTTCTTTTTTTGTCTACCCATTTTAGGTGACTCTTTTTGCTTGTTTCTGAGCTTTCTGATATTTCATTTTGCTATCTGTCTTTGTAGGGGGAACTTCTATGGTAGGAATTCTGTAGGATTCAGTGGCATGATCTCTTTGATCTCCTTGTCTGGATGCTCTAGATTTGCCCTTTCTTCTGTTTTTGTGGGCGCTTGTTGTACTTGGGTATTTAACTTTTGGTGGTTCCTTTGTTGGTGGGTTCTCTCCTCCTGTGGGTACACTGATGTCTGCAGCTCTCATCTATTCTTGTGTGTGATCAGTGGCAGGGGGTAAGCAAAATGTATTAAGAGAGTGGGAGAGTATTCTATAGGATTTAAAGTACCAGCAAGTAGAGAAGAGATAGGGGATTCTTTGGAAAAGTGTACTGTTATTTGTGATATTTCACCCAACTAGCCACTTTTTATTAAATGTGAAAGAGTGATAAGACTCTTGTTAGAGGAAGGGGAGGATTGTGAGCTAAATCCAGAAAACAGAGTGCTTGTGTAAGGTTAGATGATGAGATATAGTGAGAGTAAGGGATGGAAAGTAGGTGTAGTGTGTGAGAGAATAGAATTAAACACAACAATAATAATGCTCAGGAATAAAGTGAAGTGGGCTAAGATCAGAGAGGGGTGCTGTGTAGTATGTACAATTGTATGGAACAGCAATTATTTACAATAGTACTGGAACAACAATAATATGACAAGAAATATAAGATTTGGATAACAAGAATAGAAAGTCCGCGATCAAGAGTAGTGTGTTATTAGAACAGGAGTGAAGTGAAAGAAAGAAAATTAAAACACAATATGAAAGAGAAAATAAGGGAAAACAGTCAAACAATGCAATTAAACAGAGAAATAAAACAAAGAAAACTAAACAGAAGGAAGAACAATTAAAAAATACTAATAAAATAAAAGAAGTAATAATAATAAAAAATAATAATACAAATAAACAATAAAATGCCAGTTCTATGGGATAACAAAGTGTAATTCATCTCAGTTTCTCAGTTTTTGGGTTAGCCTTGTGCTCCCCTTTGGATCTGTCTCTGGACCTTTCACAACTCCATGTCTTATTGTCCCACTTGGGGGGAGAAAAAAATTTAAAAACAGTGAAGAAAGAAAAAATAAGACTCCTTCTGACTTTAAACCCATTGAGTGAGTTCTGCTAGTCTTCCAGGATGCCACAGGAGTAGGGAAGCTGAGCTGAGCTTTTCTCCCTTCCTATGGTTTCACAAGGTTCAGGGCTAGGTCTAGGCCACAATGTTCTCAGTTGCCTAGCCTCCAGCCTAGGTTCCCCATGAGCTACTAGGCCCCCACTGTCCATCTGTGCCAGGCCTGTGCCTTTGATTCATCAGTTGTGCTGAGGCCCTTGCGGTGCACCTCCTCCTTGCTCTTTGCAAAACCACCTTGGGCGGAGCCCACCACAGAGCAAGCAGCACAAGTCAGCCTCCAGGCATGTAGCACCACTTAGCTTCTGGTGAGCAGTGTGAATCAAGCATGCACAAGTGCCTCAAATAAGCCTTGGGGCAAGTGGTGCCAGACAGCAGACAGAATCAGCCACAGTGCCAGCAGCATCAGTCAGTCTCCAGGAGAGTTTTGCAAATCAGCTGCTGGGCTAGCACCCTTAGTCCTGTGCAGGCAAGAAGCTTGAATCAGCCTCAGAGCAAGAAGGGTGAATCAGCTGCCCAGCAAACTAAGTGAGTCAAGTGTGGAAGCAAGGCTAGAATTCACTGTCAGGCTAGTGGCCCTACCCAAGCACAGGTACACAGCTCAAATCACCCTCCTGACAAGTCAGCCACTGCATGAGAGTTCCTAATAAAGTAGCTGTGGACCTTTTCTTTTTTTATTTTTAGGTAAAAGCCTCTCGTTTAAGCCTGCCATTCTTAACAAGGGCACAGCTTTTCAGGCAGCCCAACTTTCTAACAAGTCTGGAGACTGTCCAGGTCAGTGTCAGACATGGCCTAACTCTATCAAAAATAACCTTAAATGTAAATGGATTAAATGTTCCAATCAAAAGACAAAGAATAGCTGAATGGATAAGAAAACATGACCCATACACATGCTGCCTACAGGAGACCCATCTCAGAACACAAGGCCTACACAGACTGAAAGCAAAGGGTTGCAAAAAATACTCCAAGCAACTGGACAGGAAAAAAAAAGCCAGGGTAGCAATACTCATATCAGACAAAATAGACTTCTACAAAAGGGCCATAAAGAGAGACCCGGAAGGTCACTTCATAATACTCAAGGGAAGAATCCACCAAGAAGACATAAACATCGTAAATATATATACAGCCAACATAGGAGCACCCAAATACATCAAGAATATCTTGGAGGACTTCAAGAAACACATTGCCAGCAACACAATTATAGTAGGGGATTTTAACACTCCACTGTCAAAAATGGACAGATCTTCCAAACAAAATATCAACAAAGATATTGTGTCATTGAACAACATTCTAGATGAAATGGACTTAACTGATACATATAGAGCCTTTCATCCCAAAGAAGTAAAATACATATTCTTTTCAAAAGCAAATGGAACATTTTCAAAGATAGACCACATGATAGGACACAAAACAAGCCTCAAACAAAGTCAAGGAAATTGAAATCATACCAAGCATTTTCTCCAAATACAAGGGTCTGAAACTAGAAACCAACCCCAAGGGGAAAAACCCAAAACACTAAAAATCAGGGAGATTGAATAGCATGGTATTAAACAATGAATGGATCAAGAATGAGATTAGGAAAGAAATCAAAAAGTTTCTAGAAACAAACAAAAATGAACTCACAACAACCCAAAACTTATGGGACACAGTGATGGCAGTCCTGAGAGGGCAGTTGACAGTGATACAGGCCTACCTAAAAAAGATAGAAATATTTCAAATAAACAACCTAACCCTACACCTACAAGAACTTGAGGAACAACAACAAAGACATCCCAGAGCAAGTAGAAGGAAGGAAATAACCAAGATCAGAGCAGAATTAAATGACATAGAGACTAAAAGCACAATTCTAAGGATCAGTGAATTCAGGAGATGGGTCTTTGAAAAGATAAACAAAATCAACAAGGCATCATGCAGGCTCATCAAGAAAAAAAGAGACAAGATCCAAATAAACACAATCAGAAATGAAAGAGGAGAGATTACAACTGACACCACAGAAATACAAGGGATTGTAAGAAATTACCATGAAGAACTGTATGCCAAGAAATTTGAAAACCTGGATGAAATGGACAAATCTTCCAAAACTGCATAAAGAGAAAGCAGAAAGCCTGAACAGACCAATAACAGCTAATGAAATTGAAACAGTAATTAAAAAGCTTCCAACACACAGAAGTCCTGCACCAGAGGGTTTCACAAGAGAATTTTACAAAGCATTTAAGGGAGAACTGACCCCCATCCTCTACAGATTATTTCAAAAAATTTTTGAAGATGGAAGGCTTCACAATCTGTTTGTGAAGCCAAAAGCATCCTAAACCCAAAACCAGATAAAGACATAACAAAGAAACAAAACTTCAGGTGAATATTGCTGTTCAACACACATGCTAAAATCCTCAACAAAATAATGGCAAACTGCATCCAGCAATATGTTAAAAATATCATACAACATGAGCAGGTGGGATTCATCCCAGGGATGCAAGGATGCTACAATATTTGCAAATCAAAACACATAATACACCACATAAACAAAGCAAAAGATAAAAAATCACATAGCAATATCAATAGATGTGGAAAAAGCGTTTGATAAGGTACAGCACCCATTATAATAAAAACGCTCAGCAAAGTGGCAATAGAGGGAGCATTCTTCAACATAACAAAGGTCATACATGAGAGATGTAGAGCCAACATCATACTCAATGGGCAAAACCTCAGAGCTATGCCACTAAGGTCAGGAACAAGATAAGGATGCCCACTTTCACCACTCCTATTCAACATAGTACTGGAAGTCCTAGCCAAGCCATCAGACAGGAAAAAGAAATAAAAGGCATCCAAATTGGAAAGGAGGAAACAAAAGTGTCATTGTTTGCAGATGACATGATAATGTACATAGAAAATCCTATAGACATCACCCAAAAACTACTCAACCTAATAAATGAATTTGGCAAAACAGCAGGATACAAAGTCAATACTCAGAAATCAAAGGCATTTTTGTACACCAACAATGAAATATCAGAAACAGAAATCAGGAAAAGACTCCCATTTGATATAGCAACAGGAAAAATAAAGTACCTCAGAATAAACCCAACCAAGGAGGTAAAAGACCTGTACTCAGAAAACTACACAACACTGAAGACAGAAATTAAGGAAGACACACAAAAATGGAAGGATGTACCATGCTGATGGATTAGAAGAATTAACATAATCAAAATGGTCATACTACCCAAAGAGATTTACAGATTCAATCCAATCCCTATTAAAGTACCCATGACATATTTCACAGATACAGAACAAACAGTTCAGAAATTTATATGAAACCATAAACAACCCCAAAGTTGCAACAATTTTGAGAAAGAAGAACAAGGCAGGAGGGATCACAATACCTGATATGAAACTGTATTACAAGGCCACTCTAATCAAAACAGCTTGGTACTGGCATGAAAACAATCACATAGACCAAAGGAACAGAACAGAGAACCCAGATATAAACCCAAGTCTCTATGGTCAATTAATATTTGACAAAGGGAGAAGAAGCAGAAAATGGAGCGAAAATGGAGCAAAAATAGTGTCTTCAACAAATGGTGTTGGGAGATCTTGAGAGCTACATGCAAAAAAAGAAACTCGATCACCAACTTATACCATACACAAAAATAAATTCAAGGTGGATAAAAGACTTAAATATAAGTCATAACACCATAAAAGTCCTAGAGGAAGACATCGGCAGGAAAATCTCAGACATTCCACCCAGCAACATCTTCATGGATATGTCTCCTAAAGCGAGAGACATAAAAGAAAGAATAAACAAATGGGGCCTCATCAAATTAAAAAGCTTCTGCATGGCTAAAAAAAACAGCATTAAAATGAAAAGAGAGCCAACTGTAAGGGAAAACATATTTCCCAATGACACCTTGGAGAAGGGCTTGATCTCCAAAATATGTAAAGAACTCACATGACTCCACCCCAGGAAGACAAAAATCTCAATTTAAAAATGGGGAAAAGACTTGAACAGACACTTCTCCAAGGAGGACATACAGAGGGTACATTTATACTATGGTACATTTAGGCAATGGAATTCCTACGCAGCAGAGAGAAAGAAGGAGATTATACCCTTTGCAACTGCATGGGTGGAACTGGAGAACATTATGCTAAGGGAAATAAGCCAATCTTTGAGGGACAAATACCATATGATCTCACCTTTAACTGGAACACAGTCAACAAAAGAAAAAAGCAAACAAAATATAACCAGAGTCATTAAAATTAAGAACAATAGCCAGAGGGTAGGGGAGAAGGGACAGTGGGAGAAGGGTTTTCAGGAGCTACTACAAAGGACACATGGGCAAAACGAAGGGGGAGGGTGGAAGGAAGGGAGGGAGGTGGGTTTGGAGGGGGTGGGGGAATGGGTGGGGAGAAAATACAGATAACTGTAATTGAACAACAATTAAAAAGTTTTAAAAAAAGAAAAGTGCGCTAGAGATGAGTAGGAGAGCTGCACTGTTTCCTCTCTGGCCCCTCCCCCACAGGCAGTGCAGCAGTGTAGCAAGGAGGATTTCCCCACCCTGGTGAATACCGAGGGCCCCACCCCCTTACAACTTATCAAGTACCCCAAGCAAAGAAATAGGGCCAAAATGAAAGAACAGAGCAAAACCTCAGAAAGAGAGCTAAGCGAGGAGGATACAGCCAACCTATCTGATGGAGGATTTAAAGCCCTGGTCATCAAAATGCTCACAAAACTGATTCAACTTGGTCAAAAAATGAAAGAACAAATGAAAGCTACCCAAAATGAAATAAAGCAACATATTCAGGGAACCAACAGTGACAAGAAGAAAACCAGGACTCAAGCAATGATTTGGAGCAAAAGGAAGAAATAAACATACACACAGAACAGAATGAAGAAACAAGAATTAAAAAAAAAAAATGAAGAGAGGCTGAGGAATCTCTAGGACAACCTGAAACATTCCAATATCTAAATTATAAGGGTTCCAGAAGGAAAACAATGGCAAGAAACTGAAAACTTATTTAAACAAACAATGAAGTAGAACTTCCCCAATTTGCCCAAGGAAATAGAGTTTCAGAAAGTCCAGGAAGCCCATAGAGTCCCAAAGAAGTTGGACCCCCCAAAAAAACACACCAAGGCACATCATCATTATGTTACCCAAGATTAAAGACAAAGAGACGATATTAAAAGCAGCAAGAGTGAAGGAAAGAGTTACTTACAAAAGAGTGCCCATAAGACTATCAGCTGGTTCAAAAGGTTAAAAAGAAATCTTACAGGCAAAAAGGGGCTGGAAAGAAGTATTTCAAGTCATGAAAGGAAAGGACCTACATTCAAGAAACTCTATCCAGCAAAACTATCATTTAGAATGGAAGGACAGATAAAGTGCTTTGCAGATGAGGTCAAGTTAAAGGAGTTCATCATCACCAAGTCATTATTATGTGAAATGTTAAAGGGACTTATCTAAGAAAAGGAAGATCAAAAATATGAACATTAAAATGACAACAAACACAACTATCAACAAATGAACCTAAAAAAATAAAAGAAAGAAAATTAATACAAAAACTAAGCAAACAACTGGAACAGAATCAGAGTAATGGACATCATATGGAGGGTTTTCACTGAGGTGGGAGGAGTAGGGGGAGAAAGGTACAGAGAAGAAGAGGCATAATTGGTAGGCATTAAATAGATGGGGAGAAGCTAAAAATGGTATAGGAAACAAAGAACGCAAAGAACTTATATGTACAACCCATGGACATGAACTAATGGGGTCGAATGCTGGAAGATTGGAGGGTGCAGGGTGGGGGGCTAAAGAGGAAAAATTGGGAAAATGGTAATAGCATAATCAATAAAATATATTAAAAAAAAACTAATATAAAAGTTAACAACACTAGCAAAATTAATTATAAATATAATAAACAAATAATAAACTACCATAAATGAAAAGATATAACATGATGTAAAAAAGATAAAAAAGCAGAGGGGAATAAAAGGGAAGTGTTTTTAGATTTTATTTGAACTTAAGTGCCTATTAGTTTAAAACAGACTGCTATAGGAGACTTCTGGTCAAGATGGAGGTGTAGGTAAACATGCTTCACCTCCTTGTGCAATCACAGAAAGAATAACAACTAGATCTCAAAACAAATAACATCCAGAACTGTCAGTAAATCAAGCTGTATGGAAGTCCAACAACCAAGGATTTAAAGAAGCTACATTCACCTAGACAGATGGGAGGGGCAGAGTTGCAGAGACCTGCAGAGAGGCACAGAGATGTGGTACGGTGCAGAGGGATAGATGTGGTGGCAGCAGAACAGAAGGTCCCATATTCACCTATGGTAGATAAAAATTGGGAGCAATTCCTTGAGACTGAGCAATCCCAACTGCAGGCCAGGCTGCATAGCCCAAGGTTCCAGCATGGGGAAGATAAATCCCCATAACTTCTGGCTGCAAAAACCAGTAGGATGTGGACTGGTAGAAAAAATCTGCCAGATTTTTGAGATACTCCATTTAAAGTCCCTGCACAGCTTTAGAACATACACAAACCCACCTACTCTGGGATTCACCACCAGAACAACAGCTGAAAGGGCACCAGTCACATATGGGAAGTGGATGAAATGACTAGAAAGGGGGCAAGTGCCTGACAAACCTCCAGAAGCCAGGAAGTGGCACTGTCCCCTTTCTGAGGCACTCCTCCACACAGAGCCATCAATGGTGAAGCAGGTTCCCCCACCCTGGTGATTACCTAAGGCCTATCCTGTTACAATTTATAGGTGCCTTTTCTACAATAAGCACACTACTAACACAGGTAGTCAAAACAGCTCTATCTAATACACAGAAACAAACACAAGGAGGATGCAAAATTGAGGAGACAAAGAAATATGGCCCAAATGAAAGAACAAAACAAAATCCCAGAAAAAGGATTAAATGAAATGGAGATAACCAACCTATAAGATGCAAAGTCCAAAACACTGGTGATAAGGATGCTCAAAGATCTCACTGAGCAACTCAACAACATAAAGGAAGAAATGAAGGTTATACTAAGTGAAATAAAGAAAAGCACATAGGGAACCATCAGTGGAAGGGAGGAAGCTGGGATTCAAACCAAAAATATGGAACATAAGGGAGAATGCAACCAGAACGGAAAGAAGAAACAAGAACAACAACAACAACAACAAAAACAAGGATAGTATAACTTTCTGGGATATCTCCAAACATTTCAACATGTGAATCATAAGAATGCCAGAAGGAGAAGAGGAAAAGCAAGAAATAGAAAACTTATCTGAGAAAAAATAATGAAAGAAAACTTCCCTAATTTGACAAAGGAAATAGACTTCCAGGAAGTCCAGGAAGCCCAGACAGTCCCAAAGAAGTTGGACCCAAGGAAGCACACATCAAGGCTCATCATAATTACATTAGCCAAGAAATAGGGTGATGAGAGTATCTTAAAAGCAGAAAAAGAAAAGGAAGGAGACAGTTACCTACAAAAGCATTCCCATAAGACTATCAATGGATTTCTTGAAAGTAACCTTGCAGGCAAGAAGGGGCTGGAAAGAAGTATTCAAAGTTATGAAAAGCAAGGACGTGCAACCAAGATTACTCTATCCAGCAAAGTTATCATTTAGAATGGAAGGACAGATAAAGTGCTTCCCAGGGAAAGTAAAACTAAAGGAGTTCATCACCAAGCCTTTGTTATATGAAATATTAAAGGGACTTATTTAAGAAAAAGATCAAAACTATGAACATTAAAATTACAACAAACTCACAACTATCAACTGAATCTATAACATCTAAAACAAACTGAGCAAACAACTAGAACAGGAACAAAATTGTAGATATGGAGATTACTTGGAGGGTTATCAGTGGAGAGGGAAAGGGGGAGAAAAGGGGAAAAAGTACAGGGATTAAGAAGTATAAATGGGGAGATTGAAGATATCAGCGAGATAGGTGGGAGCAGAGTCCACTTTCCCCTACACATGGGTGAAACACCTAGCCAGTCTCCTGAGGAACAGCATGAACAGCCAACAGTATCTCAGCATATATGAAGATTGGAGGCCAAAAACTGTAGAGGACACTGAAAAATCAGACGGTAAGGAGAGTGCTTCAGGACAATAAGATCCCTGAGTCCAGCACAGGGACCAGGGTGGCTGCAGCCTCAGGTCTGGTCTACCACAGGGCTCTTGGTAGAGAGTTGAGTCAATGGCTCCCTCCCCTGCCAAACAAGGTTTGAGTAGCACCGGGAGAGACATGGTTGCTTGAAGTCTTGGGGGGGGGGCAGAATAATGATGAAGTGGCAAACACACAAGGGTTGCGTGCACCCACTGAGACTGTGGATGGCTGGGGAGAGTTAGGTCATGGTGGATGGACCTTGACCCAGATAGTCCCCAGTCTGATTGGAGAGTTGGGCTCTGTGAGAGGCCAGGCCCTTGTATGGAGTGGCAGGCTTGAGCAGGAGGAATTTTTCAAAAAGGAAAGAGTTCTTAAGTTCAGAAAGAGGCACGTGTTTGGTGAATTCTACTGTAGCAGCCACCCCAGCATCCTGTGTTCCTACCCCTGCCCAGCTGTGCAGTACTCCCACAGTAGCACGGAAGGCCCTGTGCTCACACCCAAATCCCCAGGGAGGGTGCCCACCCAAACCTCCAGGACCAGCAGCTGCCCATCCTGCCCCAGTAGTGGAGGCTGAGTGCTGATGCCTGCAGCACTGGGAGAAAGCATGCCTGACCCTGCTGCCCAGAGGCACCATACACCCAATCCCTGCACCCCCAGGGAAGCAGCAGAGGAAGCATGCACTTACATCCTCAGCAGCAGCCACAGGGGCACCCCTACCCTGTGGGCCAACTGCCTCTCTGAGAGGAAGGCAGAGATACCCCTGCAGTGTAGAACTGCAGGGCTCAGGGATTCAGTGATCCCCAGAAAGACTTAACTTAGTAGGGGTGTTGAAATACCCTGGAAGGGACTCTGACAGTCCCTAGCATCTAGGACAGCAAAGAGCGAGAACGTGGTGTGTGAATTGCCCCTAATTGGTGCACCTCAAGGACAGTACAACTAGTGGATTGAAGGCATAGGCTGGGTACAGAAGGGCACTGGAGGCCCAGCAGTGAACTGAGGAACTGGGTTGGAGGCTGGAGAAATGTACTCAGGAAGGGAGAAAAGCAAAACTAATTCCCCCTCAGGCTGCTGCCACCTGGAAGACCAGCAAAACGGCCTTGGCCACTTTGAGGACAGCAGGAGGCTTTTTTTAAAGTAATTTTTTTCTGATAACTCCTTCTTCTGCTCTTTCCTTCCTTCTTTTTTATTCCTTCTTCCTCTTTTTCCCTTTTTACCTCTTCTTCCTTCCTTCTTCATTTTTCTTAATTCCCACAAGTGAAACAATAAAACCTGGAGCTGTGAAAAGACCACAGCTTGACCCAAAGAGGAGTCAACCCAACAACAGAGACAGTGAGACAAATTTCACTTTGCTACTCCAGAGAACCTGCAAGTTATTGTTTTTATTATTATTTTTCATTATTCTTACATCTTTTAATTTATTAGTATTTTTGTATTTCTCTTCTTTCTGTTTAGTCCTCTTCGCTTGGCTGGTTAAATTGAATTGTTTGACTGGTTTCCCTTGTTCTCTCTTTCATAGTGTATTTTTAAGTTACTGTCATTTGCTTCACTTGTGTTCCATTAGCACACTACTCTAGGTACTATATTTCCTATTCTGGTTATCCAGATCACATAAATTCTGTTATATGATTGTTGCTCCATTATTATTGTAAATAATTGTTGTTCCATACAATTGTAAATACTACACAGCACCCCTCTCAGATCTTAACTCACTTCACTGTTTCCTGAACATTTTTACTGTTATGGTTAACTCTATTCATTCATAAACTACAACTGTTTTCTATCCTTTACTCTTACTTTACTTCATAACCTTACCTACCACAAACTCACTGATTTCTACATCCAAATCACAATCCTTCCCCCCAGCAAGAGTCTTATCTTCTTTCCACCCTTTGTAAAAAGTGGTTAGTTGGGTGAAACATCATGGTTAACACTACAGATATCCAAAACACCTTCTACCTCTACTCTACAGGTTGGTACTTTAAATACTATAGAATACACTCCTGCTATTTTAAAACATATTGCTTTCCCCCTCCAACTGATCACAAAAAAGAGTAGGTGGAAGCTGTGAACACCAGGATACCTGCTGGAAGAGGTAACCCACCAACAAAGGAACCACTAGCAGATAACAACAGAAGAAAGTGAAGGAGAGAGTGGAAGCCACACTAACTGAGCATAGGAACTGTCTGGAAATAAAACTAAGTGGTGGAGAAATTACTCAGAACAAACAACTGAAAAAGAGCAAGAGAGAATACTCAAAACCTTGTACATATGGAAGAACCAGCTTCAACACAACCTGTCCACACAGGAACAGGAGAATAATCAAGGTGGTGGACAGAGTGACCCTCGATTAACAAGCTGGTGGGAAGGACCCAAGAAAGAAAGACCCCAAAACAATCACAACCAAAAGACATACAGAGAGGCAACATAAACAATAGCCCAAGACCAGCAAGCTCAGGAGATCAAGGAGACTGCACCATTGAATCTCATAGGTTTTCTACCATAGAAGTTCACACCATAAACCAAGGGAGTCAGAACAGATAAATTAAAAAGGAGAGGCTAACAAATAGAGTATCACAAACAGTGGGAAGACAAAAAAAAATCCACAAATGAAAGGAGTGGAGGAAGCCTCAGAAAGAATGCTAAATGAAATACAGGCAACTCGACCATCAGATATTGATTTCAAAGCAATTGTTATCAGGAATCTCAATGAATTCATAGAGAATTACCAGAAACTACAGGGAAACTACAATGAACTCACCACAGACTATACCAACATGAAAATAGAAACTACCAACAAAGGCCAATAGGAAAGGAAGAATACAACTGAATTGAAGAAGACAATAGAAAGAATCAAAAGCAGACTCAATGAAGCAGAGGATTGGATCAGTGAACTGGAAGACAAGGTAGAAAAAAAAAAACACACCCAGAAACAGCAAGAAAAGGAAAAGAGGCTCAGAAAGAACAAAGAGGCACTAAGGGATATACAGGACAACATGAAATGTAATAATATCCGTATAATAGGGATACCAGAAAGAGAAGAAGAAGGGCAAGGGATAGAAAACCTGTTTGAAAAAGTAATGATGGAAAACTTCCCTAATAGGGTGAGAGAAAAAGTCACACAAATCTAGGAAACACATTGAGTCCCAGTCAAGAGGAACCCAAATAGGCCCATTTCAAGACACATCAGAATTAAAATGGCAAAATTCCAAGACAAAGAGAGAATCTTAAAGGCAGCAAGAGAAAAACAGGAAGTAACATACAAGGGAGCCCCGATAAGACTAACAACTGACTTCTCAATGGAAACGCTCCAACCCAAAAGGGAACAGAAAGAAATATTGCAAGTAATGAGAACCAGAGACCTGCAACCAAAACTATTTCATCCAGCAAGGCGCTCATTTAAAATGTGAGGCCAAATAAGGAGCTTCCCACACAAAAGAAGGCTAATGGAACATATACCTCCTCCAAACCAGCTCTGCAAAAGATGCTAAAGGGTCTGCTTTAAGAACAGAGAGAAAAACGGTGAAAGAGAGAGGAGCACAGGCATGAAAAAAATGGCAATGAATAAGTACCAATCAATAATAACCTTACATGTTTATGGATTAAATGTCCCAATTAAAAGACACAGAATAGCTAAATGGATAAGAAAATATATGTGGCTACAAGAGACCCATCTCAGGAAAAAAGACCTACACAGACTGAAAGTAAATGCCTGGAAAGAAATATTCCAACCAAATGGACATAAAAAAAAGCCGGGGTACCAATACTCATATTGGACACAATAGACTTCAAAAAAGAGCCATAAAAAGAGACCCAGAGGGACACTGAGGGGAAGATTCCATCAAGAAGACATAAACATTGTAAATATATATGCACCCAACATAGGAACACCAAAATATGTAAAGAAATTCTTGGAGGACCTCAAAAAAGATATTGGGAGCAACACAATTATAGTAGGAGATTTTAACACCCCACAGTCAAAAATGGACAGATCTTCCAAACAAAATATCAACAAAGATATTGCTGCATTGAAAAATGCCCTAGATGAAATTGACTTAACTGATATATATAGAGCCTCTCATCCCAAAGAAGCAAAGAGAATGCTCTTTTCAGATACACATGGAACATTATCAAAGATAGACAACATGATAGGACACAAAACAAGCCTCAACAAATTCAAGAAAATTGAAATCATATCAAGCATTTTCTCCAACCACAAGGGACTGAAACTAGAAACCAACCTCAAGTATAAAAACCCAAAACACTCAAAATGATGGAGATTGATACCGTGCTATTAAACAATGAATGGGTCAAGAATGAGATTAGGGAAGAAATCAAAAAGTTTCTGGAAACAGATGAAAATGAACTCACAACAATCCAAAACTTATGGGACATAGTGAAGGCAGTCCTGAGAGGGAAGTTCATAGTGATACAGTCCTACCTAAAAAAGATAGAAACATTCCAAACAAAAAACCTAACCCTATGCCTACAAGAACTTGAGGAACAACAACAAAGACAGCCCAGAGCAAGTAGAAGGAAGGAAATAACCAAGATCAGAGCAGAATTAAATGACATAGAGACTAAAAGCACAATCCTAAGGATCAATGAATCCAGGAGCTGGGTCTTTGAAAAGATAAACAAAATTGACAAGCCTTTAAGCAGGCTCATCAAGAAAAAAAAGAGAGAAGACCCAAATAAACACAATCAGAAATGAAAGAGGAGAGATTACAACTGACACCAAAGAAATACAAAGGATTGTAAGAAACTACTACAAAGAACTATATGCCAGGAAATTGGAAAACTTGGGTGAAATGGACAAATTTCTAGAAAAATATAACCTTCCAAAACTGAATAAAGAAGAAACAGAAAGCCTGAACAGACCAATAACAGTTGATGAAATTGAAACAGTAATCAAAAAGCTTCCAACACACAAAAGCCCTGGACCAGATGGATTTATGGGAGAATTTTTCAAAGCATTTAAGGCAGAGCTAACCCCTATCCTTCACAGACTATTCCAAATATGCCAAGAAGATGGAAGACTCCCAAACACTTTTTATGAAGCCAGAATCATCCTAATCCCCAAACCAGATATAGATATAACAAATAAGGAAAACTTCAAGCCAATATCGCTGATGAACATAGATGCTAAAATACTCAACAAAATGTTGGCGTACTGCATACAGCAATATGTTGAAAAGATCATACAACATGAGCAATTGTGATTCATCCCAGGGATGCAAGAACACTACAATATTTGTGAATCAATAAATGTAATACACATAAACAAAGCAAAAGTCAAAGCTCACATGATCATATCAATAGATGTGGAAAAAGCATTTGATAAGGTACAGCATCCATTTATGACAAAACAACTTAGGAAAGTGGTAATAGAGGGAGCATTGCTCAACACAATAAAGGCCATATGAAACATCTGTAGCCAACATCATACTCAATGGGCAAATCTCAGAACGTTCCCACTAAGATCAGGAATAAGAAAATGATGTCCGCTTTCATCACTCCTATTCAACATAGTACTGGAATTCCTAGCCACACAAATCAGACAAGAAAAAGAAATAAAAGGCATCCAAATTGGAAAGGAGGAAGTAAAACTGTCATTGTTTACAGATGACATGATAGTGTACATAGAAAATCCTATAGACTCCACCAAAAAACTGCTTGACCTAATACATGATATTGGCAAAATAGCGGCATACAAAGTCAATACTCAGAAATCAAAGACATTTTTGGTACACCAACAATGAAATATCAGAAATAGAAATCAGGAAAAGAATCCCATTTTCTATAGCAACAAGAAAATAAAATATGTAGGAATAAACCTAACCAAGGAGGTAAAACACTGGTACTCAGAAAACTACGCAACACTGAAGAAAGAAATTACGGGACACAAACAAATGGAAGCATGTACCATGCTAATGGATTGGAAGAATTATCACCATTAAAATGTCCATACTACCCAAAGTGATTTATAGATTCATGCAATCCCTATTAAAGTAGTAATGGCATATTTCACAGATATAGAACAAACAGTTCAGAAATTTGTTTGGAACCATAAATGACCTTGAATAGCTGCAGCAATTTTGAGAAAAAAGAACAAAGGAGAGACCACAATACCTGACATCAAACTAATTACAAGGCCACTGCAATCAAAGCAGACTGGTACTGGCATAAAAACAGACACATAGACCAATGGAACAGAACAGAGAGCCAAGAAATAAACCCAAGTCTCTATGGTCAATTAATATTTGACAAAGAGGGAAGAAGCATAAAATGCAGTAAAAATATCCTCTTCAACAAATGGTGTTGAGAAACCTGAACAGCTACAAGCAAGAAAATGAAACTCAATCAACAACTTACACTATACACAAAAATAAATTCAAGGTGGATAAAAAACTTAAATATAAGTTGTGACAGCATAAAAGTCCTAGAGAAAGACATCGGCAGGAAAATCTCAGACATTCCATGCAGCAACATCTTCACTGATATGTCCCCTAAAGCAAGGGACATAGAGGAAAGAATAAACAAATGGGACTTCATTAAATTAAAAAGTTTTTTCATGGCTAAAGAAAACAGTATTAAAATGATAAAAGAACCAACTATATGGGAAATTTGCCAATGATACCTCGGACAAGGATTTTATCACCAAAATATATAAAGAACTTACATGACTCCACTCCAGGAAGACAAAAAAAAAAGTTAAAAATTCAGCAATGGACTTGGACAGACACTTCTCCAGGGAGGACATACAGAGGGTTCAGAGACACATGAAAAGGTGGTCAGTATCGCTAGCTATCAGAGAGATGCAAATTAAAACTACAATGAGATACCACTTCACACCCATCGGAATGGCCATCATAAACAAAGCAACAAACAACAAGTGTTGGAGAGGTTGTGGAGAAAAGGGGTCCCTAGTGCACTGTCGGTGGGATTGTAGACTGGTACAACCACTATGGAAAAACAGTATGGAATTTTCTAAGAAAACTAAAAATGGGTCTACATTTTGACCCAGCAATTCCACTGCTAGGATTATATCCTAAGAACCCTGAAACACCAATCCAAAAGAACCTATACACCCCAATGTTCATAGCAGTAGAATTTACAATAGCCAATTGTTGGAAGCAATCTAGGTGCCCATCAGTAAATGAATGGATCAAAAAACTATGGTACATTTACACAATGGCATTCTATGCAGCAGAAAGAAAGAATGAGCTCCTATCCTTTGGGACAGGATGGATGGAACTGGAAAACATTATGCTAAGCCAAATAAGCCAGGCAGTGAAAGACAAATACCATATGATCTCACCTTTAACAGTGACCTAATCAACAAAACAAACAAGCATAATATAAACAAAGACACTGAAACAGAGAACAGGCTGACAGTGACCAGAGGGGAGAGTGGAGGAAATTTCAGAGGAAGGATTTGCAGGAACAAGTATAAAGGATACATGGACAAAAAGGGGGGGGGCACGGAGGGGGAGGAGGGGAGGGCTGGGGCTGGGCTGGGATGGAGGTAAAAGGCAGAAAACTGAACAACAATTTAAAAAATGGTGTTGGGACATCTGCATAGTTACATGCAAGAAAATGAAAGTAGACCACCAACTTATGCCATACATCAAAATAAACTGAAGATAGGTAAAAGAGTTAAATAGAAGCAGTGACACAATAAAAGTCCTACAAGAGAACATAGGCAAGAAAATTTAAGATATCCCATGCCGCAATGTTTTCACTGATATGTCCCCTAGAGCAAGGGATATAAAGGAAAGAATAAACAAATGGGACTACATCAAATTGAAAAGCTTCTGCACAGCTAAAGAAACCAACATCAAAATGAAAAGGGAACTGACCATATGGGAAAACATATTTGCCAATGACACCTTGGACGAGGGTTTGATCTCCAAAATATATAAAGAACTCACATGATTTGACACCAGGAAGACAAAAAATCCAATTAAAAAATGGGCAAAGGATCTGAAGAGACACTTCTCCAAGTAGGATGTACAGAGTGCCCATAGACACATGAAAAAATGCTGAACACACTAGCCATCAGAGATGCAAATTAAAACCACAATGAGGTACCACCTCACACCAGTCAGAGTGGACATGATAACCAAATCAACAAACAACAAGTGCTGGTGAGGATGTGGAGGAAAGGGAACACTAGGACACTGTTGGTGGGAATGCAAAATGTGCAACCACTGTGGAAAACAGTATGAAATTTTCCCAAAAACTGAAAATGGAACTGTATTTGACCCAGTGATTCCACTATTGGATTATACCCTAGAAATCTAGAAACACCAATTCAAAAGAACTTATGCACCACAATGTTCATATCCATATTATTTACAGTAGCCACATGCTGGACACAGCCTAAGTGCCCATAAGCAAATGAGTGGATCAAAAAATTGTGGTACATTTACACAATGGAATACTGTGAAGCAGAAAGAAAGAAGTAGCTCCTACCCTTCACAAGAGCATGGATGGAACTGGAGAGCATTTTGCTAAGTGAAATAAGCTGGGCAGTGAAAGAGAAGTACCATATGATCTGACCTATAAGTGGAACCTAATCAACAAAACAAACAAATGAGCAAAAAAGAACCAGAGACATGGAAATAAAGAGCAATGTGACAGCGACCAGAAGGGTAGGAGAGGAATAATGGGGGAAAGAAGGGAAAGGGTCATGTCAAGGAACATGTACAAAAGACCCATGGACAAGGACAATGGGGTGGCAATTGTTTTTGGGAGAGGGGGTTGGATGGGGCAGGGGAGAGCAACAGGGGAAAAATTGGGACAACTTAAGTGAACAATGATAAAAAACCATAAATAAAAGTGTCTCCCAATACATACCTGAAAATAATATAATATTGTATATCAATTGTAAGTGGAAAATAAACTATTTAAAAAACAGCAACAACAAATACAGAACAATTCCTCTAAAAAGTGGAGGCTGTAAATTATCTTGAATACACAGGATCAATTAGTGTATGGCAACCCCCTGTAAGACTATCCATATAAAATATAGTGCCTGAGTTGGCATAAACTGTATTGGGAGTATACATATTATTTATTACAACAGGAATAGCCAGCTTGATGTGTGCAAAATGTGATAGCAAATTTCTTCTGTGAAGCTAAAAACTGAGCAAAACATGATGATGTGTTTTCAGAAGAGAATGAATTGACTATCATGTCAGGAAACCTTCAATATTATTGTTAACTTTTGATTGGCTAGGTCTTGCAGATGATAGTAGCCTTAAACGAAACATTCTGATAAGCTGAGGTGAAGTTCCATTTTTATAAGGAGGCTGAAGGTCAGGATTAATGATATGAGGGAAGTTTAAGTACCAGAAGGGGCCTAGAAGAGGAATTCTGCCTTCTGAAATGTTTAAAGGAATTGGTACTAAATTATTGTCAGCAGGGTCTGGTGGAGGATGTTTGAGCCAGCAGTCAGTTAAATTCAGAGCAGCAGCTATAGGCTGAGTAAAAACACAGGAGAATTTTGTTTTCCCTGAAGTGGCAGAAGAGGATAATAGCAGTTAAAAAATATTAGGATGAAGATAAGGGAGATCACATTAGTGTTATGGAAGGTGGAAAAGTGTAGTACTAGGTAATATTAGAAGGGCAAAGAAACATAAAAGAGTGTTGGAACTCAACAACATAATCTCATTATGTTTGTCATCTTGAGTGGAACCTATCCACTTCTGAAGTCAGCAGTTTGTTTTGCTGTCTTGGGCAGAAACTGTCCACTGGTGCTGTCAGCAACTTCTGGGAAATTCCTAAGAATCTTCAGTTTAAGATCTTCTGATAAAATGGATGTTCAGCAGTGTGGGAGGAAGTTATTGTATCTTTTAAGTAAAAAGTTTTATATACTTAAATAATCTAAGTATGAGTACCTTGGAGTTTTACTAATATGTCAATTGTTAAAGGTACCGAGTAACAAGATATGTTTTAATCGAGTCTCAAGGGCAGTTTTATTTCTTTTGCATGGTTCAGAAGACCAAATCTCAAGGTAGCAGATCATGGACAGGATCTTTTGGTGCAGATTTTCAAAATATACTTTGTTTCTGATGGTCATATAACTGGAGATATTTTATGAGTCTTCTGAAATATTCAGTGACATTAAACTGTAATAGGGTAAATTCTGGGACTGGAAATGAAATTCCCAAATGCATGAGGCAACCTTTCAGTAACATATAATGAGATAATTTGTGGGTCCTTGAGAGATTTGCTCTTACTGTCATCAGGGCTGATATCATTACTTTGGGCCCAGGAAGGTCAAGGAATTTTGAGAGCTCTGATAATTAAAATTTTAGAATTCTATTGATTTCCTTTATTTTTTCTGAATCTAACTTAATTAAAAGTTGTAAAAAGTAATTCTTATTGTCGTGTTTTATAGGATTGAAGAGCAAATTTTTGTATTTCCTAATGGCCATTTCAGGAAACCCAAAGGCAGTTTAGGCATTAAAAACCTTAATATTAGGTTGGCTAAAAGTCCATATGGTTTTTATCCATAAAATAAGACACATTTTTCATTTTCACTAATAACTTTATTGATTTGGATATTTTCAATATGTCGGCTATCTCCTGAATGGTATATTGCTGGTTGTTTTTAATTAATGTTTCAATTTGATCACTATCAACTTCAACTGGTCTACTCAACTGTGGAGCATTGTGCAGCGAGAAATCTCCAGCATGAAACTTCTCAAACCACTCTTGAAACATTTGATCAGTCACAGCACCTTCTCCATATGCTGCAGAAATCTTTTTCTGCATTTCAGTTGTGTTTTTACCTTTCTTAAAATAACAAAGCATAATATACTGAAAGTGTGGCTTATTATCTTCCATCTTCAATGTTAAAATGGTACACAAAAGGTCACCCATTTTGATGGTTTTTTTTGTTTGTTTGTTTTTTGTTTTTTTGTTTTTTTTTTAAAGCACACTGATATGACAGCGGTCACAATACAATCTAACAAAATTGTTTCGAATGAAGTTAAGGACAACTAAGCATTACTAGGGCTATCTCATGGGAAAAACCAAACACACTTTTCAGCCAATCCAATAGTTTTATTCTGAATTTGGAGCCTGGGTTTGGGATAGGCAAAATCAAGAATAGTTATTACAAAAGACAGCACATAAGTCATTAAGCATCTAAAGATGAAATATATTTGCAATCAATGCTGCAAAATTGTGCTAGATAACACCCAGGCTAAAGCTGTTTGGGGGTGGGCTGGATAGCCAGAACAGGGGGATATTTGTTCATTTCTGAGACTTGGACAACATTTATTTTTGTTTGTACTGATACAAAACAATGCAGTGATCTTGTTATTGTCTTACTTTATAAATATCACAGAGGAGCCTTGTTGGATGTTGGTGTTCTGGGAATTTATTTATGATCACAGGAGAACTAGAATTAGATGTGAGTGCCAGGCCAGCTCTCATGTCAAGGGCTATTTTCCTTTGCCACCAATATTATTGGACTGTGAGAGGGGAAATTGGTGATGCTTTGTCAATGCCTTACATTTATTTATTTATTTATTTATTTATCCCTTACTCAAGGATAATTTTTCCATTTTTTTTTTCAGAGAGAGAGGAAGGGAGAGAAACATTTATGTGAAAGAGAAGCATAAATTGGTTGCTTCATATATGCACCTCAACTGGGGATTATATGGACCAGGGACTGCACCCACACAACACTTTGGTTACTGGAGGATGCTTGAACCAACTAAACCACACAGGCCAGGGCAAATGTCTTACATATATTTTAAGTCTAAGCTGTCAAGCTTTACAAGGAGCTCCTTCCATGAAATCTACTGAATATAGCACAGTTTTGAAATAGGAACCAGACAGCAAGTATAGATCAAATCTGGACCTCAGGAAGACACCTGCAAGATTTAAAAATATCTACCTGGGCCATTTTATGTCCAGTCAAATTTGTAAGAAACTGATCACCAGCTAAAGCATCACTTCACATTGGAGGTATCGCTGACTATGCTCCACCAACCAACACACATTCTGTACACCACTGTTCAATTTACCCTTTCTGACTTTGTGCCCCTACCTGATACAAACTCCACTGTTATACATTATTTTGAGTGCTTGTCTTCAAAATCCACAACCATAGAGCTCAAGGAAAAGGATGCCTCATACATCTTATTCGGGACTTAAACAAAAGCCTGGGACAAAGCAAGTACTCAATATGGTTTAATTGATTAATTAATTATTAATGAAGTCAATTTTAACAGAAGACTCAACAGAAAATCTAATTGCGAAACATCATCCAAAGGAACTATGTTGAATAAAAATGAGAGTAAGAATAAAGTCTTAAGTACTTCACTGAGGGACATTTCACAAAGTGAGCAAAATCTGATAAATTCCTCATCATCAGTCACTGCATGTCCCTATATATCATTTTATATAAAAATCTTTGACAAAAACTATTTGTTTCCCACTAAGTGGTTGTCATCTCCATTTTGTTGGTCCTTTAAGCATACCTTGCCATGGAGTGTTCCAAGGAAGGTATATACAGATACATAAAGGACAGAAGCCCACTTTCTATTAAATTCACAATGATTATTTTTCTCTTTATTAAAAAAAAAGATTTTACTCTGGTAAAAAAATTTAACATAAGATATAACCTCTTATCAACTTTTTTTAAATTGGAAGGGAAGAAAAAACTTTACTTATCTGCAGATAAGCTAACTATGTAGACAATCACAAGGAAATTACAAAAAAATTCCAGATAAAATGAAATACCCAGGTATAAACATTAAAAATACAGACTCTGAATACTCAAAAGTTTAAAATCCAGATTAAACAAATCAGAGATCTAAATAAATGGAGAGATGTACCATGCACATGTATTAGAAGAGTTAACATAGTAATGATGTCAAGTCTTCTCAAATTGATCTATAGATTTTACACAATTCGTGTCAAAATTTCCACAAAAATTTTTGTAGACAAAAAAGGACCTAGGACAGCTAAAACAATTTTGAAAAAGAAAAATAAAGTGGGAGGAAGCACTCAATCTTATGTAAAGGCTTATTAAATAGTTACAGTAATAAAGGCAGTGTGCAATTGTCACAGGGATCGATGGACTCCGAACAATGGAACATAATAAAGAACCCATAAATATACCCAGGGGTTAAGAATAAAGAGTAGTAGGTATGGCTATAAACAGAGCCACTAGGGAGCAATAACGGTGGTGGTTGTTCCATGAAGCTACACATTATAGTTGCACAGAAATACATACACACACAAATAGTGCAAAGTGCATGTAAAACTGGTGAAATATGAATAAGCACTGTGGCTGGTAGCAATGTCAATTTCCTATTTTTTAATGTATTTTATTGATTACACTATTACAGTTGACCCATTTCAACCCCATCATTCCCCTCCACCCTGCAAACCCCTCCCACCCACATTCCCCCCTTTAGTTCATGCCCATGTGTCAAGTTCTTTAGCTTCTACATTTCCCACACTATTCTTGCCCTCCCTCTGTATTTCTACCCACCATCTATGCTACTTATTCTCTGTGCCTTTTCCCCCTCTCCTCCTCCCACTCTCCTGTTGCTAACCCTCCATGTGATCTCCATTTCTGTGATTCTGTTCCTGTTGTAGCTGTTTGCTTGTTTTTGTTTTATGTGTGGTTGTTAATAACTGAGTTTGCTGTCATTTTACTGTTCATATTTGTTATCTTCTTTTTCTTACATAAATCCCTTTAACATTTCATATAATAAGGGCTTGGTGATGATGAACTCCTTTAATTTCACTTTATCTGGGATGCACTTAATCTGCCCTCCCATTCTAAATGAAAGATGTGCTGGATAGAGTAATCTTGGATGTAGGTCCATGCCTTTCATGACTTGGAGTACTTCTTTCCAGCCCCTTCTTGCCTGCAAGGTCTGTTTTAAGAAATCACCTGACAGTCTTATGGGAACTCCTTTGTAGGTAACTGTCTCCTCCCTTGCTGCTTTTAAGATTCTCTCCTTCTCTTTAATCTTGGCTAATGTGATTATGATGTCCCTTGGTGTGTTTCTCCTTGGGTTCAACTTCTTTAGGACTCTCTGAGCTTCCTGGATTTCCTGGAAGTCTATTTCCTTCACTAGATTGGGGAAGTTCTCCATTATTTTTCAAATAAGTTTTCAATTTGTTGCTCTTCCTCTTCTCCTTCTGGTACCCCTATGATTCATATGTTGGAATGTTTAAAGATGTCCTGGAGATTCCTAAGCCTCTTCTCATTTTTTGAATTCTTGTTTCTTCATTCTTTTCTGGTTGAATGTTTCTTACTTCCTTCTGGTCCACACTGTTGATTTGAGTCCCAGTTTCCTTCCCATCACTGTTGGTTCCCTGTACATTTTCCTTTATTTTGCTTAGCATAGCCTTCATTTGTTCATCTAATTTGTGACCAAAATCAACCAATTCTGTGAGCATCCTGATTACCAATGTTTTGAACTGCATCTGATAGGTTGGCTATCTTTTCGGCACTTAGTTGTATTTCTTCTGGATCTGTACTTTCCTTTGAGCCTTTTTTTTTTTTTTGGTCTCATCACACCTGTTAGTAGTAAAGGACAGATCCTTAGGTGTTCACCTGGGTGGGGCAACCAATGTTGGTGCATTGTGATGCTGTATGTGGGGGAGGAGTTTGAGAGGGAACAATGGCACTTGCTCCAATCTCTGCCAGTTTTCCATCACCTCCCCTACTACCCACAAGCAAATTGGGCCCTTCTGGTGCTAATTTCCAGATGGGTGGGCTTGTGTACATTCTTGGACCCTGTGGGTCTCTCTAACAAACTGTCCTGTGAGGCTTGGAGTTTCTCCTGCTGCCACCTCAACCCCCACCAGTGTTCTTAATCAGAGGTTTGAGGCTTTATTTCCCTGCACTGGAGCCTTGGGTTGCACAGTCTGTCTCTCTTCCCAGTTGTTTCTCCCAACTTATGTGCACTCAAATGTGGGACCACCTGCTCCACCAGCCACCACCTTGCCAGGTCTGGTCCACCAGCTGCATCCTTGCCTGCCCCACAATAAGCCACCTTGGTGGGTCTGCCAGCCACTGCCTTGCCATGAGCCCTCTCCACCCAGCTGCCCATTTCCACCCCTGGAACAAGTCTGGATGAATGTCTCTTCTTTAACTCCTTAGTTGTCAGACTTCCATACAGTTCAATTTTGTCAGTTCTGGCTGTTTTTTGTTTTTAAATTGTTGTCATTTTGGTTGTGTCAGGAGGCACAGTGTGTCTACTTCTCCATCTTGGCTGGAAGTCTGATTATATTGTTCTTTAGATTCCACATATAAGTGAAGTCATATGGTGCTTGTCTTTCCTTGACTGACTTAGTTTACTTAATATAATACCCTCTAGGTCCATCCATGTTGTTGTGAATGGTAAAATTTTATTCTTTATGACTGAGCAATATGCCACTGTATATATGTACCACTTATTTATTCACTTATCTATTATTGGGCACTTGGGCTACTTCCATACCTTGGCTATTGTAACACTGCAATGAATATAGGGATGCATATATTCTTTTGAATTAGTGTTTTGGGGTTTCTTCAGCTATATTAGCAGAAGTGGAGCCCCTAAGTCATTAGAAAGTTCCATTTTGAATTTTTTGAGGACTCTCCGTACTGTTTCCCACAGTGGCTGCACCAGTCTGCATTCCCACGAACAATGCATGAGGGTTCCCTTCCCTCTGCATTCTCACCAGCACTTGTTTGTAATTTTCTGAGTTTTTTTCCATTTTTTAAATTTTAATCACTGTTCTTGTACAATTTTCTGTAATTTTCTGAGTTTTTAAAATCACATTTCTCACTCTTTATACTTTTCTAACTCCTGTTTCTTTTAAAATTGACATATAACATATTAGTTTCTGATGTACAATGATTCAGTACTTGCATATATTGTGAAATGATCAATAAGTGACAGTAACACTAGTCACTGCAGTTACAATTTTTTTCTTGTGAATTTTTAGGATTTACTCTCATAGCAACTTTCAAATATGCTATACAATACTATCTAGAAAAGGTGAAAGTATGAAGACAGTAAAAATATCAGTGGTTTCTAGGTGTTAGAGGATAGAGAGGAATCAACAGGCTTGAGTGCAGAGGATTTTCAGGGCAGTGAAACCATTCTCTCTGATGGATACATTTGTCAAAACTCAGAATGTATATGCAACATCAAGCATGAATCCTAATATAAATTATGGACTATGGGTAATAACGATATATCAACATAAGGTTATCAATGATAACAAATGTACCACACTGGATCCAGATGTTGTTAGTGAGGGAGGCTATGCATAGGTGGGGGCAGGATTTATGTGGAAATCTCCATACCTCAATTTTTCTGTGAACCTAAAACTGCTCTAAAAATAAAATCTACTTGCCCTGGTTCAGTTGGGGGTTTGATTCCCGATCAGGGTGTATACCTAGGTTGTGGGTTCGGTCCCCTGACAGGGCATATGTAAGAGACAAGTGACTAATGTTCCTCTCTTTCTCTCCTTCCCTTCCCTTCTAAATCAATAAACATGTCCTCAGGTGAGAATATATAAAACATAAAGTCTACTAAAAGGCTAGGCAGTTCCTGGTTGGTTTAAATTCGTAACCCTCATTACTTTTGACAATCAGCATTCCAATTTTATGTTTATTGCTTAATTATAGTTTTTTTTTTGAACAGGATAGTTATCTCCTTTGCCAATTTTTATAATGGAAATTTGTCTTTTATAGATTTGCAAGAGCTCTTATTATTAATTTTAGTCCATTATTTGAAGGAAGGGAGAAATGGTGTGTTCCAGCCCACCGCTTTATACAAACACTTAATTATCCTTTATATAAACATTTAAAGTACAGCTCTATAAGCTGTAGGCTTTGTACAGTGAACCACCCAAGAAATCAGGTCCCTTTCTGGAGAAAGAGGAAGATAGAATAAACCTTTCATATCTTGCTTCAAAGTCATTAGTCTGAAAGCAACAAACAAACAAGACAAACAAACAAAAACTTATGGACACAGACAACAGTATGGTGGTTATCAGAGGGAAAGGAGGACAGAGAGAGGCAGTAAAGGGTAAAGGAGATCAAATATATGGTTATGGAAGATTTGACTTTGGGTGGTAAACACAACACAATATACAGGTGATATACAATCATATACTTGGAACCTATATAATTTTATCAACCAAAGTCACCCCAATAAATTTAATTAAAATTTTTAAAAAGGCATTAGGGCCATAGTTAGTTGTAGAGAAGAACCTCTGTACTTGAAAGGAGACAAATGTGCATAAGCATAGGCAATACAAAGTGGAAGATAGGTAATAAGATGTGAGTGTACTCTTCTCATCAGCTTTCCTGGTACATGTATATTTGCAGAAGACTTGTCTTTTATTTATTAATAAACTGTTTTTACAAGGAAATTAGTCCATTATATGGGTATTACAGACCTAATGTTTCCATCTTCCCCAAAATTCCTATGTTGAAACCTAATTTCCCATGTGATGGTGTTAGGAGGTGGAGCCTTTAGGTGATTAGGTCATAAGCATGGCACCCTCATGAATGGAGTTAGTGACCTTGTTCAAGAGACTCCAGAGAGTTGCCTTGCCCTTCTGATATTCTGGGTTACAACTAGAAGGCAGCAACTTACAAATCAGGAAGTAGGCCCTCATGAGACGCTGAACCGGCCAGCACCTTAATGTTAGACTTCTCAGACTGCATGACTATGAGGAATAAATTTTTGTTTATAAGCTACCTAATCAATATTTATTATAGCAGCCCAAATGGACTTAGACAATGGGACTAAACTTTCTGTCTTGGTCATCTATATTTTTACTTTATTTATTGTATTTATTTATATGCATCTTTGAGAAAGCAAAGTTGTCAAACTTATTATTCTTTTATGTCTTTGGGGTTTATATCATATTTAGAAAGGTCTTTCTTACTCAGATTATAAGTACAAAATATTTTATAACATCATCATGCAGTTCCTCAGAGAACTGCATTTCATATTACTCATTCACACAAAGCCTTAAAATGGTACCATAAACCAGTGACTGTCAACTAGGGATGCTTTTGCCTACCATGGGATATTTGGCCATGTCAGGAGACTTATTTGGTTTACACTTTGGAGGTGGCCTACATCTAGTGGGCCTAGAGGCCAAGGATACAGCTAAACGTCCTGCAGTGCACAGAATAACCACCCACCCCTGCTAACAAAAATTATCTGGCTCAAAATGTCAGTTGTGATAAGATTGAAAAAAACTGCTATAGTCCATCTCTCTTTCCTGGTTGTTCAGCATTGTTTTGGTCTTCTGAATATCATAGAACATTGAACAGGTTGAGTGAGATGGGAAAGAAAGAAAAAGGGAGGAAGTGGATAAATAAATTCTTGTAAGATGGAAAAAACCATCTTTCCTCATTCGGATTATACTTAATTCAGTCCCTGTAATTCAGCTTCAAGAGTTTAAATTTAAAATACATCATTTTGTACAGCACGCCAGAAAAAGTCACAATACCGGAAGAAAAACAACCTGGCAATTATTGTTGGTGTAGTACTAAGGGACAGAAGCATGAAGAGACTAATTATTGTGTAAAAGCCTTTATTTGAATTAATACACTGCTATCAGACTACATCATTTTTCAGAGTTAGAGTAATATTATGATCTTGAAAGTTATAGCAAACGGCTTGACAAAGCAAGAGTACATAAGTCCTTACATACATATTTTTATTGTTTAGTGACCTCATTTCCTTGTCTTAGGTGTAAAATTAGAAAATCTATTGTATACTTAGCCTACTTGGCCTATTGTATCCCACTTAAGCTCTAAACACCCTCTCTCTTTGAAAGTGTCACCTGCCAATAGCGTTTTAAATCTAAAGAGAGAGTCTGATGATACAGGTTTTAAAACAAATAAGCATATATTGAACCAAGTGTTTTAAGACAAAATACATCAACTGTTTACAGCTTGGGTGTGAGGAGAAAGATACAAATTTAAGACATAGTTTCCTCTACCTATAATGTAAGTTTTTTATTTACTTGAAGACCCCTTTTAAAATGTAGCAAAATCAGCAGTCTTATTTAACCAAAATATTCTTGAATGTACAAAAAAAGGATCATGTAGAAAAAATACTGTAAAAAGATACTGATTTTAAGAATGAAAGAATATGAAAAGCTTCTATTACATTCTGCACAGCCAGTTACTTCTGTAAATTTTCACTACCAGAAAGATAAGCAAAGGATACTCATAATCAAATACCCTCTGACCACAGTTCTCAATTAAGAACTAGCATACTGGATGAAAAGTAAAATTACTGTCTAATTATATTCATATCCAATCATCTAAGCAAGTCCCAAGAGGTGGACATTTTATGAGAGAAAAATACACATAGAGAGAAATAACATATAGCAATGGGAAATATCATGGGCAGCAATCTAGAAGGAGAGTAAAATGATTTGGCTATGAGCACATTTCAGGTGTACCTGATACATCCAACTATGACTATGGGAAGCAGTTGTTTTTATGAAAACTCTTTCCCCTGAGGGTTCTCATGAGGACTAGTCTTGTTAATCACAACTGAAAGTCCTTCAAATGACCAATAGTTCCTTAAGCCATGACGAGCTCTTTGACTGGAAATAGCTGACCTGCTAATCATGCACCTAGGAG
>PVKU01013060.1:0-31297 GCA_004027475.1 Anoura caudifer | reverse complement strand
ATCTTCCCAGAACTCTATCAGATAGACGGTATTATTCCCATTTTGTAGAGGAGAAAATTGAGGCCCATGGATGTGACTTGAGTAAGGAAGTCAGAGTCAGAATTCAAACTCAAATTCATCAGAATCCCCAATCCAGGCTTTTCCATTGCCAATGGTTCACAAAAGTTTGTCTACATGCTTGGGGCTTATCCACATAATCCGGGGCTGTTAAAAATTCTTATTCTAACTTCCATTCAACAAGCTGGAATGCATCTGTCTCATCTAACTCCAGATACCATATAATAAAAGAGTAAAGGAATGAAGTGTATAAACTCACATCTCCAAACAAATTGGAGGAGGTCCCATCAATGGGGAAGAGGCGTCAACAACTTCCTGGCAAGCAGAAAGGGGCAGAAGGGATGGTAACTGAGAAAGCAGGGCCGAGAAAGCTAGAGGCACAGTCCACACGAGGGAGGGGATCTGCATGAAGATCCTCGGTCTGCCTGCAAAACCCTGATGAGGCTGTGGTGCAGAAAAGGTATCCTGATGGTGGGAGTGAGATGTAGGACCCCCAACCTCCCTCTGCCATCCTCTGAGCTCGTGGGTAGAAATTACAACAGCCAAGCATCCACACTCAAGCAAAATGCGGACTGCTCCCCAGAGAAATCAGTCTCAGAACAAAGCCTTCACTTTCTGGACTCACGAGTTCTCCAGCAGAATGCACAGGACCCCACCCAGTCACCTTAAAGGGAAGGCTAGCAGTGAACTTGACAAATCCCTGCCCCTTACACAGGCTCCCAACCAATCAAATTTTTATTGGGTTTTTCCTTACATCAATGAGCTGAGAGGTTTGAACATTTGTGAAAAATTATATTAATAGGGTTGTAAAAGAACTGATTAAGTAAATGGAAAAAACTAAGGCTGGACACGTTTCAAGGGGGAAAAATCAAGGAATTATTAAACTCAGAAATGCAAAAACAAAGGTAAAAGAAATACAGGTAACTATATTAAGGTTCTTGGCTCTGTAGCAACTACTGATTTATTAGGAATTGGGATATAAACATATCAGAAGAGTGAAGGGAGGGAAAATCAGGATGTGTGTATGGAGGGGAGGGGGATAAAAATCTTCTTTTGGCCCTGGTTGGTGTGGCTCAGTGGATTGAGCACAGGCTGTGAACCAAAGTGTCGCTGGTTTGATTCCCAGTCAGGGCACATACCTGGGTTGCAGGTCAGGTCCCCAACAAGGGGCACATGAGAGGCAACCACACATTGATGTTTCTCTCCCTCTCTTTCTCCCTCTCTCCTCTCTAAAATAAATAAATAAAATCTTAAAAATTAAAAAAAAACCTTCTCTTGTAACAAGATAGCAAAAGATAATGTCTGGAATTGTTGAGTTAAGAAACAGTAGCATAAACATATTATAAAGAAACATGGTGGTCCTTCAGGTTAAAATCCTGTTAATAACAACGATGACAAATAATGAACTGACAGTATCTTAATACATATGGCATTACTGCCTTCTGGCCAAGATGCAGGTGTAGGTAGATACATTTTGCCTCCTCACACAACCAAAAGAGGGACAACAACAAATTTAAAAACAAAAAATAGCCAGAACTGCCAGAAAATTGACTGCACGGATCTGACAACCAAGGAGTTGAAACATTCATGCAGACTGGTAGGAGGGCTGGATGTCCTCTCAGCCAGGGCAGAGAGGACACGGGGCAAGGCAGCAGCTGGCAGACTGGAAAAGTCACACTTTTCCATGTGGATCACTGGGAGGAACAACTAGGGAGTGACAGACCACCCAGGGTTCCAGCACAGGGAAATGAAGCCTCAAAATCTCTGACTGTAAATACCTGTGGGAGTTATAGCAGTGGGATCAACTCCCAGGCTCACAGGAGAGTTCTTTGGAGAGACTGCAGTGTCCTAGAATGTACACAAACCCACCTACCCAGGAATCAGTACCAGAAGGGTCCAATTTGATTGTGAGTAGCGGCAGAAGTGACTAAAAGCCAGCTGAGAGCAGAGCAAGCAGCATTGTTCCTTCTCAGGCCCCTCCCCCACATACAGCACCACAATACACTGGTGTGGGTTGCCCCACCCTGGCAAATACCTATGGCTCTGCCACTTACAATGTAACAAGTGTGCTGAGACAAAAAAAAAAAATGACCCAAATGAAAGGACAGATCAAAGCTCGAAAAACAGAACTAAGCAATGAAGAGGTAGCCAACCTATCAGATGCAGAGTTCAAAACACTGGTAATCAAAATGCTCACAGATATTGTTGAGTATAGTCACAAAACAGAGGAAGAAGTGGAGGTTATGAAAAGTGAAATCAAGGTAAATGTACAGGGAACCAACAGTGACAGGAAGGAAATAGGGACTCAAATCAATGGTGTGGACCAGAAGGAAGAAATGAACATTTGACCAGAACAGAATGAAAAAACAAGAATTTAAAAAAAAAAAAAATGAGGAGACGCTTAGGAGCATCTGGGACAACTTTAAATGTCCCAACATCTGAATCATAGGGGTGCCATAAGGAGAAGAAGAAGAGCAAGAAATTGAAAACTTATTTGAACAAATAATGAAGGAGAACTTTCCCAATCTGGCAAAGGAAATAGACTTCCAGGAAGTCCAGGAAGCTCAGAGAGCCCCAAAGAAGTTGATCCCAAGGAGGAACACACCAAGGCACATCATAATTACATTAGCCAAGATTAAAATGAAGGAGAGAATTCTAGAAGCAGCATGGGATAAGGGGACAGTCACCTACAAAGGAGTTCCCATCAGACTGTCAGCTGATTTCTTAGAAGAGACCTTGCAGGTGAGAAGGGGCTGGAAAGAAGTATTCCAAGTGATCAAAGTCAAGGACCTACATCTACATCCAAGATTCCCCTATCCAGCAAAGCTGTCATTTAGAATGGAAGGGCAGATCAAGTGCTTCCCAGATAAGGTCCGGTTAAAGGAGTTCATCATCACCAAGCCCTTATTATGTGAAATGTTAGTGGGACTTATCTGAGAAAAAGATGATAAAAATATGAATAGTAAAATGACAACAAACTCAACTATCAAGAACTGAACCTAAAACAAGACAAAAACAAATAAGCAAACAATTAGAACAGGAACAGAATCACAGAAATGGAGATCACATGAGGGTTTTCAGTGGGGAGGGGGAGTGGGGAGAATGAGGAAAAAGGCAAAGAGAATAAAAAGCATAAATGGTAGGTAGAAAATAGTCAGGGGGAGGTTAAGAAACGGTATGGGAAATGGAGAAGTCAAAGAACTTATATGTATTGCCCATGGATATGAACTAAGAGGGACATTGCTAGGGGAAAGAGGGTACTGGGCAGAGAGAGTGAAGGGGGGAAGTTGGGACAAGTATAATAACATAATCATAACATATTTTAATAATGGCTAGGGCTGATAGGGACAGAGAGGAAGCAGTACCCTTCAGAGAGGCATGACTGATGCTATTTTAGGGAGGTAATATCTGATATCCATTTCCAATTTTCTTTTCTGACCTGGTAATTTTCCTCTATTATGCCCCAAACTTTATTACAGTTCTATTAAGGACACATAGAAGTTATTTCATCCAGAAATGAAAGAAGATAAGGTTGCTATGAAAAATCACCTTTGGAGAATAAAGAAGAGTGCTCTAAAATTTAAGACACTTTTAAATAAAAAGTTCAGTATAGGATAAAGTCAAGAAAATGTCTCAGTGTTCAGAATAAAAAAAAAAGACATGAGGTACTTCTAGTTTCTGGTGTGGCATGTAAAGAACTTGAAAGTTATTACTCCATACACACAACAAGAAAGAAGCTAAACAAACTGAAAATCATCAACTCTTCTTTGATCCCTTAGAGAACTGTGGTCATAAAGAATATTTCACCCTACAAATTGAAGAGATACTCTGACAGGTCAATATAATAACAGCTTCCTGGAGTAAAAGCCCAGAAGCAGAAAATTCTCTGGGAAATAGTACCAGGTTAGGAAATCCTAAACTGTAATTGGTGAATTGCTGGAGTTTTAGTGTTGGATGAGTTCGAAAGTTAATCTCTGACACCCTCATGAGTTTTACTTGCAGATAACCTACCAGGTTCTCACAATCAATATTGGAGAAAAATCCTCTTCTTTATTTGGTAGGGGGAAAGCAGTAGTGGTCATTCTAATTATGTTCACAGCATTGTGTTTTCCTAAACAAGACCTGCTCTTAAGAGGACTGCATTTACCAAATACTGACTGACCTGAGTTTTAGCAGAGGCTAACTAAACTGAGGGAATGAAAATACTCAACTCTAGCCCTTTCTAGCTCTTCTATCTCACCTCAGGGGAGAAAAAACTGAAAAACACTTTTGAAATTCACAGTCTAGGGGCCAGGCCAACTGACAGATGATGATCTCATCATAAGACAAAAGAACAATTTCCCTCCCCAGGCACGTTAGTACAATAGAGGTCCTGAATAATATCAGAGGACTACAACGGAAAGAACTACAAGAGGGGATCCCCCCCCCCCAAAAAAAAACAGATTTATTTTCTGGAGGATGAGGCTCTTGTAGTACAGGCTTCCTCCACTAGGTGAGTGTTCTAGGAACCCATCTGCATCAGTGTACCAGCCGGTGTTGTGAGCGGCTCCATTCAGCTTCAGTGAGTTTCTTTGAAGTCTCTTTCAACATGTTTGCCAATTTCATGATGGGTGATTTACCAGCGCACCTGCCCACATCCCACTGAGTGTTCAGCACTTGTTGACCAAAACAGCATGACCTCTATGCCCCACCCTACCTATTTACCCAATCTCTCCCCCGTGACTGTTTTTGTTCCCCCCAGATGAAAAAACATTCTCAATGGAAACATTTTGCCAATGTGGAAGAGGTGAAACAAGAAAAGGCAGAAGCACAGAAAGGCATCACTGAGTTCAAAAACTGTTGAGTAGTGAAAAAACATCTCAATGGGTGTATTGCATCAAATGGAGAGTACTTTGAAAGTGACTGAAGTTTAAACATGTAAAAATAAATACACAATTTCTTTACAAATAAATTCCTTTTGGGGGGTCACCCCTTGTATGCATCTCAGATATTATTTAAAGAGAGATTTCTCAAGGGAAACCCAGAGATAACAGAGGAGATGAAAACTTATTATTAATTGCGCTTACAGTTAACAGTTTGTTTAACATAGTAATAGCAACAATGATTTGGTAGTTGTAGCTTATGGATAAATGAAATGAATAGTGGCAGTGTTAGAAAGGATAGGAGCAGCAATCGGTAATACTCTCTTTTTTCCCCTGTCATTTAAAAAAATATTTTATTGTTTATGCTGTTACAGTTGTTCCAATTTTTCTGTCACCCTCCTCCACCCAACCCACCCCCCATTTCCATAGTCAGTCCCCACACCATTGTACATGCCCATAGGTCCTTCTTATATGTTCTCCCTTCACCTTTTTTCAATCAGTCCCCACCTTCCCCTTCCACTCTTACAAGCTATCAATCTATACCCTGATTCTATGTCTGTGGTTCCATCGTGCTCATTAGTTTATTTTGTTCATCAGATTCCACTTATAAGTGAGATCATATGGTATATGTCTTTCACTGACTGGTTTAGTTCACTTAGCATAATAGTCTCTAGTTCCATCCATTCTGTCAGGTAAGAATTATTTCTTCTTTTCTGCTGTGTAGTAGTCCATTGTATAAATGTATCACCATTTTTTTTAGTCCACTCATCCACTGATGGGCAGTTAGGCTGTTTCCAAATCTTGGCTATTGTAAATAGCACTGCTATGAACATAGAGGTGCATAAATTATTTTGAATTGGTATTCCAGGGTTTTTCATGTATATTTCCAGCAATGGAATCACTGGCTCAAAAGGCAGTTCCCTTTTTAGTTTTCTGAGGAAGTTCCATACTGTTTTCCACAGTTGCTGCGCCAGTCTGCATTCCCACCAATAGCACACTAGGGTTTCCTTTTCTCCACATCCTCTCCAACCTTGTTGTTTGTTGATTTATTAATGATGGCCGTTTTGGCAGGTATGAGGCGATACCTCATTGTACTTTTAATTTGCATCTCTCTGATGATTGGTGACATTGAGCATTTTTTCATAGGTCTATGGATCATCTGTGTGTCCTCCTTGGAGAAGTGTCTATTCAGGTCCTTTGCCCATTTTTTAATCGGATTGTTTTTCTTCCTGGTGCTGAGTCATGTGAGTTCTTTAGATATTTTGGAGATTAAACCCTTGTCCAATGCATTGTTGGCACATATGTTCTTCCATATGATTTGTTCCCTTTCCATTTTGATGATGGTTTTCTTTAGCTGTGCAGAAGTTTTTACCTTTTATTTTTGTTCAAGTACAGTTGTCTCCATTTTCACCCCACTACAGCCCCCTACCCCACTCATCACCACCTCCCACCCTTGAACCTACACCCTTTGGCTTTGTCCATGTTCCCTTTATACATGTTCCTTGATGGACCTTCCTCTCTTTTCCCCCATTATCCCTCTCCCCTTTCCCTCTGGTTACTGTTAGTTTGTTATTTCAATGTTTCTGGTTATATTTTGCTTGTCTGTTTTGTTGATTATGTTCCAGTTAAAGGTGAGATCATATGGTATTTGTCTTTCACTAGCCTGGCTTATTTTGCTTAGCATAATATTTTCCAGTTCCACCCATGTTGTCACAAAGAGTAGGAGCTCCTTCTTTCTTTCTGCTGCATAGTATTCCATTGTGTTAATGTACCATGGTTTTTTGATCCACTCATTTACTGGTCGGCATGTAGGCTGTTTTCAGTGCTTGGCTATTGTAAATTTAATTTGATGTAGTCTTTCTTTCTTTCTTTCTTTCTTTCTTTCTTTCTTTCTTTCTTTCTTTCTCTCTTTCTCTCTTCTTCTCTCTTCTCTCTTCTCTCTTTCTTCCTTTCCCTTGCCCTAGAAGATGTATTGACAAAAATATTGGTATATGAGATATCTGAAATTTTACTGCCTATGTTTTCCTCTCTGATTTTTATGGTGTTGTAACTTATATTTAAGTTTTTTATCCCTTTTGAGTTTATTCTAGTGTGTGGTATAAGTTGGTAGTCCAGTTTCATTTTTTGCTGCACCAGTCCAGTTCTCCCAACACCATTTATTGAAGAGACTGTTTTTTACTGCATTGTATGCTTTTTCCTCATTTTGTCAAATATGAATTGACCCTAAAGATGTTGGTTTATTTCTAGCTGTCTGTTCTGTTCCATTGATCTTTGTGTCTGCTCTTATGCCAGAGAATACTCTCTTATAAGGTTATTGTACTATTTAGGAAGTGGTGTGTGTTATTTGAAGGACTTGGATTAGTTGTAAATATATGTTGCATATTCAAGAGCAACCATTGCAAAACTTTAATAAGTTTAATTGATATGCTGAGAAGAGAAAAAGACAGAATTATATAACAGCTCAATTAAAGGCAGTGAAAACATCAGAAGAGTCAAAGAAGAAAGGAAACAACAAAGAAAGATACAAGGACAACAACAGGAAACAGTAAGGTACAAGGTAGTTATTAATACAACTATATCAATAATTACTTTATTTTATATATTTTCAATTTGTTCATAAGATTCCACATGCTAATAAAAATAATCAAATAAAAATTTTGAAGAAACACACATTTATTATCATGTGGTTTCTGAGAATGATGGGTTAGCTGGGTCCTCTGCTCAGGGTTTCACCAGACTGAGTTCAGGGTGTTGCCATAGGGGCTTTGGTTCTCAACAAAGGCTCAGAGTTCCAACTTCATCTGGCTGTTGGAAGAATCCAATACCAGATGGTTATAGCCCCGAGGTCCTATTTTTTTTTCTTTGCTGGCTTTCAGCCAGGGTTCACTATTAGCTCCAAGAGGTTTCATTCAGTTGCTATCCATACAGCCCTCTTACAACATGACATCGTAGCTCACCTTATAACTGTGTGCTTCTACAAGGCCAGTAGACTTCCAGAGAGTTGTGGGATCATCAATAACATTACATAATCACAGCAGTGATTATCCCCTTATTTTGTCACACAATGTAAATCTATATTAAGAGCAAATATTTATCTATCCTCAGTCCTGACACATTCAGCAGAAGGGGATTACAGCCCATGTGTGCACCAGGGGCTAAAGTCTTAGTACTCCCTCAGGATTCTGCTTCAATACAACCTGTTGTACACATCTGTTTTTCCATGGCATTTCATTGGGATCCTATCTGTTAAATTTTTACATTACTTATGAGAGAAACTTTTGAGCTCAAATTTGTGAAGACCTCCAGCTCAATCTTTAGATCATCCCCTGGTATTTAATAATATTTCATGAGGATATTACCCAAACCCCACTTTGAATTTGGATTTGTTGAATATATTTACTCTCCACCAGAAATGGCATATTTGGAATGTGATTTTGTTTTATATCATCTACATCCACAACTGCCAGTCTCTCTTGAGGCTGCTAAAAGCTCTTATTTTCCTTTTTTAAATTTTATTTTCCAATTACAGTTGACATTCAGTATTACATTTGTTTCAGTTGTACAACACAGTGGTTAGACATTTATATAATTTACGTGATCCCCCAGTATGTGTAGTACATGCTTGACACCATACATGGTTATTCTAATATTACTGACTGTATTCCCTATGCTGTATTTTAGATCCCTGTGACTATTTTGTAACTGCCAATTTGTACTTCTTAATCTTTCACCTTTTTACCCTGCCCTCCAACTCCCCTTTCATCTGGCAAACACCAGTTTGTTCTCTGTATCTATGAGTTTGTTTTTGTTTTTTTATTTTCACTTATTTTCTTTTTTAGATTCCACATATAAGCAAAATCATATGGTATTTGTGTTTCTGTGTCTGACTTAATTCACTTAGCATAATACCTTCTAGATCCATCCATATTGTCACAAATGGTAAGATTTCATTCTTTTTTATGCCTGAGTAATATTACATTGTATATATGTACCACTGCTTCCTTATCCTTTTGTCTAATAATGGACATCTACAATGCTTCCATATCTCAACTATTGTAAATAATGCTGCAGTGAACATAGAGATGCGTGTATCTTTTTATTTTTTATTTTTTAAAACATTTTATTTACTTATCTTTAGAGGGGAATAGAATGAGAGAAATATCAATGTATGGTTGCCTCTTGTGCGTCCCTTGCCAGGAACTGGCCTGCAACCCAGGCATGTGCCCTGACTGGGAATTGAACCACGATCCTTTGGTCCACAGGCCTGCACTCAATCCACTGAGCTACACCAGCCAGGGCCGTGTATCTTTTTAAATTAGTATTTTGGATTTTCTTTCAGATAAATACCCAGAAGTGAGGCTACTGAGTCATATGGCAGTTTTACTTTTAATTTTTTGAGGAACATCCACATTGTTTTCTATAGTAGCTCTATCAGTTTGCAATCTCACAAACAGTGCATGAAGGTTCCCTTTTCTCTACATCCTCAACAACACTTGTTTTTTGTGGATATATTGGTGATAGCCATTTTGATAAGTGTGAGGTGATATCTCACTGTGGTTTTAATTTGCCTTTCTCTGATTAGTGATGAGCATTTTTAATGTCTATTGGCCATCTATATGTCTTTTTTGGAGTAATTTTTTTTCATGGCCTCTGCTCAGTTTTTAATCTAATTGTTTATTTTTTGGTGTTAGGCTATATGAGTTCTTTATATTTATTAGTTATTAACTTCTTACAGATATATCATTGGAGAATATACTCTTCCATTCAGTAGACCCTCATTTTATTTTGTTGATGGTTTCCTTTGCTGTGCAAAGTTTTTTTTTTTTTTACTTTGATGCCCTAGTTGGGTGAGGCAGGATCTCAGAGAATCACCAGGGTCAAGGGAGCATGTTAGTTAGAATAATGGAGACTCACATTTGGTGCCCACCTGCACCTGCAGGCTGGATGGAAGTTGGGCTCAACAAAGGAATAATGGTGCCTGTCAGCACTTGTGTCCTGGAGAGAGATTCCTCTCTGGCCTTTTCCCTGAAGCCAGACAACTCAGCTTCTCCCCATATATCTCTGGCACTTTTTTAGCTATTGTTCCTTTGCTCAAACTTAGAGTGAATGTTTGTGAGTGAGTGAGCCTGTAGTTGGTCCTTTTAAGATGATGTCTAGATAATTCCTGGGTCTACAGCAGCCCTATCTCTTACCCAAAGAGATTCTATGCTGATATTCACAGCCAGATATTGGGGGGACTGCTCTTGCCAGCACTGGTGCTCTGGGCTAGGGAACCAGATGTGGGTCTGGGATCCCTTGCTCCTCAGGGGATACCTCTGTAGCCAACATAGCTATCTTGATTTTTAACCAGTTTTGCATATCTTCCCTTCTTACAGTCTTGATGTGGTTTCTTTTTTATATCCTTAGTTATTGGGGTTCTGTTCAGCTGGTCTTCAGGGGGTTCTCAAGAGTGGCTGTTCCATGATTTAGTTGTGATTTTGATGTGGTCAGGGGAGTATGTGAGCACAGCATATAGCTACTTCACCATCTTGACCATAAGTCTACCAAACAGAAATTGAAGAGCTAAGGAAATACTTGGATGATGTTAACTTAATTGGGCCATGAAGTGTCAGATATTTGCTTAAATATTACTTCTGAGCATGGTGTGTGGGTGTTTCTGGAAGAGATTAGCATTTGAATGGGAGATGGAATAAGGCAGATTGCCCTTCTCAAAGTGAGTGAGCATCATTCAATCTGTTGAGCATCTAAGTAGGCCAAAAAGGCAGAGAAAATGAGACCTCTCTCTCTAATTGACCAGTTAAGCTGGAATATTGCCATTTAGCCCTTAGATTGGGACTTATACCTTTGGTGCTCTTGTTTTTCAGAGCTTCAGACTCACACTGGAGCTACACAATTGGCTTTCCTGGGTATCCGGTTTGCAGATGACAGATTGTGGAACTTCTCAACCTCCATAATCATGAGTCAATTTCTTATAATAAACTCATAGATAGATGATTGATAGATAGAGAGATAGATAAAGATATGTATGCTATTTGTTTTCTGGAGAATGCTAACTAATACTACAATACAATTACTGAATTAAAACATTTACTAGAGAAGTTCAATAGCAGACTTAAATAAATAAAAGAATCAGTGAATTTGAAAAAGGTCATTTGAAATTATCAAGTCATAGGAGCAAAAACAAAACCAGAAGAAAAGTTAACATATTCTAAGATACTTATGAGAGACCATCAATCAAACCCATGTATGCATTTGGGAGTCTCAAAAGGAGAAAAGAAGGGGCAGAAATCTTATTTGAAGAAAAATGGCTGAAATTTCCCAAATTTGGTGGGGGTAGATATACCCATACCAAAAGCTCAACTAATTTCAAGTAGGATAAATCCAAAGTGACCTACACTGAAACATTATAATCAAATTGTGGAAGGTCAATGAAAAGGAGGGAATCTTGAAGCAGCAGGAGAAAAGTGACCTGACACCTACAAGGGAATAGCCATAAGATTATAAGCATATTTCTCAGTGTCAATATTGCAGGCCAAAAGGCAGTGGATTGATATATTTATAGTGTTCAAAGAAAAATATCTGTCAAGCAAGAATACTGTCCAGTAAAACTGTAATTCAAGTATGAAGAACACATTACAACTTTCTCAGATGAAAATTAAAGAACTTTATTAACACTATACCTGCCCCACAGAAGTGCTAATGGGCTCTCTTAGAGTTTAAACTGAAGGATGCTAGACAGTAACTTGAGGCCATTAAAAGTAAAAAATTATTCAGTTAAAATTAATATATGGACAGATATAAAATATATATTATTATAATTTGATTTGTAACTTCCCTTTTAGTTATTTTATGGGATTTAAAGGCAAAAGCATAAAAATAATTACAAATCTATGTTCATGTGCACAAAATATATAAAGATGTAATTTGTGACATCAATAGCATAAAGTGAGGAAAAAACTGTAAAGAAGAGATTTTGTATTCAATTGAAATTAAATTTTTATTAGTTTATCATAGATAGTTCTAACTACAAGATGTTTTATGTAATCCCCATGGTAACCACAAAGAAAATACCTATAGAATATACAAGAAAGGAAATAAGAAGGGACTTAAAATACATCACTACAAAATATCAAATAAATACAAAGGAAGGCAGTAAGAGAGGATAGGAAGAACAAAAAAAGGTATAGGAAATATAGAAAACAATAAACAAAATGGCAATAATGACTCTTCCCCTATCAATAATTGCTTCATATGTAAGTGGAATGAACTCTGAAATAAAGATATAGATGACTGAATGGATTTAAAAACAGGATCCAACTTCTGGCAAAGATGGGGGTCATAGGTAGACACACTGTGCCTCCTCGCAAAACCAAAATAAGGACAACAAAAATTTAGAAACAAAAAAACAACCACTAATGACAGAAAATTGAACTGTATGGAAGTCTGACAACCAAGGAGTTAAAATAGACACATTCATCCAGACCTGTAGGAGAGGAGAGGCAGGGCTGGGCAGAGAGGGATCGCTGCAAAAAAAAGCAGCAGCTGGCAGATCCCAGCATGGGGTGGCAGTGGGCGAATCCATCAAGGTGGCGCATTGTGGACAGGCACAGTGCACAAGGTGGCTGGTAGAGCAGGTGGTCACACATTCGCATGCAGATAAACCAGGCAAAGACAGGGAGAGAGACAGACTACACAACCCAGGGCCCCAGCACTGGAAAATAAAGCCTAAAAGCACCGATTGAAAACACTTGTGGGGGTTGAGGTGCTGGGAGAGACTCCCAGCCTCACAGGAGAGTTTTTTTGGAGAGACCCACAGGATCCTAGAACATACACAAGCCTACCCACATGGAAATCAGCACAAGAAGGGTGCTGGGGGAAGCAGGAGAAGTGACTAAAATCCAGCAGAGAGCAGAGCAAGCACCATTGTTCCCTCTTGGACCCCTCCCCCACATACAGCCTCACAACCTAGCGACATGGGTTGCCCGGCCCTGGTGAACACCTAAGGCTCTGCCCCTAACTACGTAACAGGCATGTCAAGACAAAAAAAAAAAAAAAATGGCCCAAATAAAAGAACAGATCAAACCTCCAGGAAAAAATACAACTAAGTGACCAAGAGATAGCCAACCTATCAGATGCACAGTTCAAAGCACTGGTGATCAGGATCCTCACAGAATTGGTGGAATTTGGTCACAAATTAGATGAATAAATGAAGGCTATGCTAAGTGAAATAAAGGAAAATGCACAGGGAACCTATAGTAATGGGAAGGAAACTGGGACTCAGATCAATGGAGTGGACCAGAAGGAAGAAAGAAACAATGAAACAGAAAAGAATGAAGAAACAAGAATTTAAAAAAATGAGGAGAGGCTTAGGAACCTTCAGGAAATCTTTAAACATCCCAACATCTGAATCATAGGGGTACCAGAAGGGGAAGAGGAAGAGCAACAAGTGGAAAACTTATTCGAACAAATAATAAAGGAGAACTTCCCCAATCTGGCAAAGGAAATTGACTTCCAGGAAGTCCAGGAAGCTCAGAGAGTCCCAAAGAAGTTGGGCCCAAGGAGGAAAACACCAAGGCACATCATCATTACATTAGCCAAGATTAAAATGAAAGAGAGAATTCTAGAAGCAGCAAGGGATAAGGGGACAATCACCTACAAAGGAGTCCCCATCAGACTGTCAGCTCATTTCTCAAAAGAGACCTTGCAGGCAAGAAGAGGCTGGAAAGAAGTATTTGAAGTTATGAAAGGTGCAGACCTACATCCAAGATTGCTTTATCCAGCAAAGCTTTCATTTAGAATGGAAGGGAAGATAAAGTGCTTCTCAGATAAGGTCAAGTTAAAGGAGTTCATCATCACCACATCCCTATTATATGAAATGTTAAAGGGACTTTTCTAAGAAAAAGAAGATAAAAAACGTGTATAGTAAAATGACAGCAAACTCACAATTATTAACAACCACACCTAAAACAAAAACAAACTAAGTAAACAACTACAACACGAGCAGAAACACAGAAATGGAGATCACATGGAGGGTTAGCAACAGAGGAGTGGGAGGAGGAGAGAGGAGGAAAAGGTACAGAGAATAAGTAGCATAGATGGTCGGTAGAAAATAGACAGGGGGAGGGTAAGAACAGTAAGGGAAATGTAGAAGCTAAAGAACTTGTAAGTATGATACCTGGGCATGAACTAAAGGGGGGCATGTGGGTGGGAGAGGGTGTGCAGGGTGGAGGGGAGTGAAGGGGGAAAATGGGACAACTGTAATGGCATAATCAATGAATTATGTTAAAAAAATAACAGTAGGGGCCTGTGTGTCAAAGTGAAGCAGATTTCACTAAAAAAAAAAAAAAAAAACAGGATCCAACTATATGCTGTCCTAAAGGACTGGCTTTAGATCCAAGTTGATCTGGGTTACAAGTAAAGAAAAGGAGAGGAGAAGATATTCCATATAAACACTAAAATAGAGAGAAGGCATGGCTATACTAATATCAGCCAAAATAAACTTTAAAGTATTAACTGTTATAAGAGACAAAGAAGGATATTATACAATGATAAAATGGTCAATTCACCAAGAAGATATAACATTTAAAAATATGTATGCTCCAAACACCAGAGTTCTTAAATATATAAAACAAACATTGACAGAATTGAAGAAATAGATAGATCTATAGTAATAGTAGGAGACTTTAACACTCCACATTCAATAATAGATAGCACAGTCATATGAGAAACTAATAAGGAAATAGAGAACTTGAGCAGCACTAGAGACCACTTGAACCCTACAGACATGCAAACAACACTTCATCCAACGATTGCAGAATGTATTTTTATTAGGTGTTCATATCACATTCTGCAGGATAGACCATATATTAAGCTTTAAAACAAGTCCAAATAAATCTTAAAATATTAAAATTATACCAAGTATTTTTCCAATCATGATAAGATGAAAATAGAAATCACCAGAAGAAAACTGGAAAATCCACAAATATGTGGAAATTTACAAGTTCACTCATCAAAAACCAATGGATTAAAGAAGAAATTACAATGGAAATCTGAAAATACTTTGTGACACATGAAAATGTTTCAAAAAACCCAAACCTTATAGGATGTAGCAAAAGCAGTGCTGACAGGGAAATGTATAGCTATAATCACATAAAAAGAATGATCTCAAATCAACAGTATAACTTTACACCTTAAGAAATTAGTAAAAGGGGGAGAGAGTTTTAGCCAAAATGGAGACAGAGTTAGACACACTGGGCCTCCTCACACAACCAAAAAAGGGACAACAACATATTTAAAAACAATAAAACAACCAGAACTGCCAGAAAAATCGAACTGTATGGAAGTGTGACTCCAAGGAGTTAGAGGAAAAACATTTATTAAGACCAGTGTGTCAAGACAAAAAAAAAATGGCCAAATTAAAGAACAGATCAAAGGTCCAGAAAAAAAACACAACTAAGTGATGAAGAGATAGCCAATCTAACATATGCACAGTTCAAAACAGTGGTAATCATGATACTCACAGAGTTTGGTTGAGTATGGTCACAAAAATAGAGGAAAAAATTAAGGCTATGAAAAGTGAGATAAAGGAAAATATACATGGAACCAACAGTAATGGGACAGAAACCAGGATTCAAATCAATGGTGTGGATCAGAGGGAAGAAATGAACATTCACCCAGAACAGAATGAAAAAAAAAGAGTTCAAAAAAAAAAAAGTGGGGCAAGGCTTAGGAGCTTCTGGGACAACTTTAAATGTCTCAACATCTGAATCATAGGGGTGCCATAAGGAGAAGAAGAGCAAGAAATTGAAAACTTATTTGGACAAATAATGAAGGAGAACTTCCCCAATCTGGCAAAGGAAAAAGACTTCCCAGAATTCCAGGAAGCTCAGAGAGCCCCAAAGAAGTTGGACCCAAGGAGGAACACACCAAGGCACATCATAATTACATCAGCCAAGATTAAAGAGGAGAGAATCTTAGAAGCAGCAAGAGAAAAGGAGCCAATTACCTACAAAGGAGTTCCCATAACACTGTCAGCTGATTTCTCAAAAGAAATCTTGCAGGCAAGAAGGGGCTGGAAAGAAGTATTTGAAGTCATGAAAGGCAAGGACCTACATTCAAGATTCCTCTACCCAGCAAAAGTATCATTTGCAATGGAAGGGCAGATCAAGTGGTTCCCAGATAAAGTCAAGTTAAAGGAGTTCATCATCACCAAGCCCTTATTATATAAAATGTTAAAGGGACTTATCTAAGAAAAAGAAGAAGATGAATAATATGAACAGTAAAATGACAATAAACACAACTATCAACAACCAAACCTAAAAAACAACAAAAACAAAAACAAACTAAGCAAACAAGTAGAACAGGAACAAAATCACAGAAATGGAGATCTTATGGAAGGTTATCATCAGGGGAAGAGGAGGGGGAGAAAGAGGGAAAGGTACAGGGAATAAGTAGCATTAATGGTAGGTACTAATTAAAAGAGACAGGGGAGGTTAAGAATAGTATAGGAAATGGAAAAGCCAAAGAACTCATATGATGACCCATAGATATGAGCTAAAGTGGGGGGTGAATATGTGTGGGAGGGGCTGCGCAGGGTGGAGGAATAAAGGGGGGAATGGGACAACTGTCACAGCACAATCAATAAAATGTATATTTTAAAAAAGAAATTAGTAAAAGGAGGGAGATCCAAGATGGTAAAGGAGTGAGTGGAAATTACACGAACCTCCTCCCAAGACCAATCTGGAATTGCAACTAAATTATGGAGAAATCATCAGGACTAAACAACTGAACAATAGTGGGAGAGAAGCCTTATAGCCCTGGACAGACAGAAGAAACAGCTTCAGCACAGTGTGACTGGTTGGGAGTGTACGGGAGATATGAGAGCGCTGGCTGGGCACCCATGGGTAGCAGCTGAAGTACAAGAGGGATACCTCAGTGGTCTGGGGGATCCCCCTGAGAAGTGTGGGGTCTAAACCCCAAGCTGGTCTGCCCAGCTTACAGCACCAGAGCCCAAAAAGTACACAGATAACATCCAGCTGCGAAAAGCAACAGGGTTGTTCTCTGCCAGAGATGGATGGCTAGAGTCACAGAGATCCATTTAAAGTGTCAATGGATAAATTTTCATATGCAGCAACTTACCCTGGGTTCTGGCAAAGGGGGCCTCAGAGTGGGCTAGAGATGCCTGAAGAGAGACTGGGAATGGTGGCTTTGGGGAGAGAACTGAGAGAGCAGCCACCAGGAACCTGGTGTTGAGTCATCTCCCATACCGCAGGAGCCATCCTGCTCACACAGATCCCTCCCCTTCAAGTGGCATCAGCCTGAGGAGAAGCAATAGCCCCTCCCCCAGGAGGGATTCTGCCCCACCCTGTGGTGCCTAATCCTGACTGCGCAGTGCAGAGTGACTAGCTTAATAACTGAAGGAGACAGCTACAGACAGTAGATTACTGGTAGTGTTGAACAGGCTACCTAAGGCCAGGTCGGGACACCATCTAACATTACCAGAGGCAGATCCAGAGAGAAAAAACAGTGGTATATATTGGATGCTATCAAGACAAAATCCACCACGGTCTTCTCCGTGATTTGTGATACTTTCTTTACTGCATAGTTTTTTAACATTCATTTATTGTCCTTAAAGTTTGTGCATATTAAGTCACTAGATTTTATATTATAGTTTATTTTAATTCACATTATTTCATTCTGCTGTTCCCTTACTCCATTTTACCTTCCTTTTTCTTCTTATTATTTTCATTTTAAATTTTGTTTTTTCTCTTTCTACAACTTGTTTCCATTCTACACTCTTATTACTTTTCCCCCATCCAGCCTCTCAAAACCAATTTTCTTGTCAGTGGTCATCTCACATTCTTTTTCCAGCAATTAAAATATGCAAGTTTTCTTTCCACCTTTAGCAATCTTTGGTCATTGGTTGTGGATAGAATAGTTGTTGCATTTTTCAATTTATCTTTAGATTTTCACTATTCTTATATTTCAAATCTCCAAGTTTACTGTTCCCCTCTTCTATTCCATTCTGCCTACATCCAGTCCATTTTTGTCTCAAATTTTAACTTTTCCCTGTCAGCCTATTTTTCCTTTTTCTATTCTTTTCTCATTCATCCAGCCCTTTATTTCTTTCATGTCAATTATAATTTTTCCCTGTCTAGCTTGGTTTTGTTCCTCATTCTTAGTATTCCCTCTCTCTCTATCATATCAAAATCACTTCTGTTTTCTTTAGACAGCTCTCAAATTTTTCTTTCTTTTTTCCCCTCTTATCCCCATCCCACCTATATTAATCTTAGCTCATTTGTTGTTGATAGTGTTGTGGTGGATCTTTTTCACCAAATTGGTTCCTACATTTTTATTACTTCAGTTTTTTCTCTTTTTCTTTCTCTTTCACTTTATTATTTTACTATTTTATTGATTTTCTGTTTAAACCTAATATTATATGCTTCCCTTCTCTTACTCCATCCCACCTTCTTCATTCACTTTTAAATTTATAATGTAAATTTTACTTTCTCTCTTCACATTGCTCCAATTCCCTACTCTTATTAGTGCTCCTCCCTTTACATCTCAAAATCATTTTTCTTTCAGTCAGCCATCTCATATTCTCTTCTCCTTTCTTACAATAGTCTTAACCTCTTTGCACCCTTATTAATACTGGTTCATTTGCTGTTGATAGTGGGATTGTGGGTGGGAGATATTTTTCTGGGTGTGGGATTGTTTCCTGGGCTTTGTGGTTTTGTTCTGGCAGCACCTGCACAAAAACACACAAGACGTGGTGGGTGGAGTGACCCTCAGTCAGCCAGCTGGATGGAAGAACCCACCAAAGAATGACCCAACAATAATCAAAACCAAATTATATCCAGAGAGCTAACATAAATGGCATAAAGGGCATCCTGTTTAGGAGATCAAGGGGACTGCACCACTGAATCCCAGAGGTCTCCTACCACAGAAGGCCACCACACTAAGACATGGAGTGAAAGCAGATCAATCTTGTATGGGGAAATAAACAAGAATAGTCACCTAAAATGGGGAGATAAACAAACAACACCAATCAAAAGGAGGTATCCCCATAAAGAGTGCTAAATGAAATAGAGACAAGTAAATGATCAGACATTGAGTTCAAAACAATAGTTATAAATAAGCTCAATGAGCTCAGTGAGAATTACAAAGAACTACAGGGAAGCCATAAGGAACTTGCTAGTAACTACATCGGCATGAAAAATGACATAGAAACTATCAATAAGAGCCAGTAGAAATAGAAGAATACAATTTCTGAATTGAAGAACACAGTAGGGGTCAAAAGCAGGCTAGATGAAGCAGAGAATCAAATCAGTGAGCTGGAGGAGAAGATAGAAAAAAAATTCCGGGAAAGAGAAAGAAAATTAAAAAAGACTAAAAAAGAATGAAGAGGGTTTAAGGGAGCTGAAGAACAGCAGGAAATGTAATAATATCCATATAATAGGGATACCAGAAGGAGAAGAAGAGGATCTCAGGATAGAAAACCTGCTTGAAAAAGTAATGATGGGACTTCTGGCCAAGATGTAGGCATAGGTGGACACACTGTGCCTCCTCTCACAACCAAAATTAGGGACAACAAAAATATAGAACCAAAAAACTCATCCAGAACAGATAGAAAATTGAATTGTATGGAAGTCTGACAACGATTCACTCAGACTGGTAAGAGGGGTGGAGTTGGCGCTGGCGGAGAGGGGTTGTGGCAGGAAAAAGCAGTGGCTAGTGGTCCTGGATGAGCAGGTAGCAGCTGGCACATCCCAGGTGCACATGCGGTGGTTACTGGGCATGGGGAAGCAACAAGCAGACCCAGCAAGGCCCACAAGGCAGCTGACCACGGTCACACATTCACATGCAGATAAACCAGGTGAAAACAGGCAGTGAGACAGACTGTGCAACCCAGGGCCCCAGCACTGGGAAATAAAGCCTAAAAGCACCGATTGAAAAGACTTGTGGGGGCTGAGGTGATGGGAGAGACTCCCAGTCTCAGAGGAGAATTTGTTGGAGAGACACACAGGATCCTAGAATGTACACAAGCCCACCCACATGGAAATCAGCACCAGAAGGGCCCAATTTGCTTGGGGAAAGTGGCGGAAGGGACTGGAATCCGAGAGAGAGTGGAGTAAGCGCCATTGTTCCCTCTTGGACCCCACCCCCACATACAGCATCACAACCCAGTAACTAGGCTTCCCCACCCTAGTGAACACCTAGTGAACACTACATAACAGCCGTGACCAGACCAAAAAATAAAAATAAAAAAAACCCAAACCAAAAATGGCTCAAATGGGAGAACAGATGAAAGCCCCAGAGCTAATTCATCTAAGCAACCAAGAGATAGCCAACATATCAGATGCACAGTTCAAAGCAATGGTCATTAGGAAGCTCACAGAATTAATTGGTTTGGGTGGCAAATTAGATGAACAAATGAAGGCTACAATACGTGAAATGAAGAAAAATGCACAGGGAACCAATAGTGATGGGAGGAAAACCGGGGCTGAAATCAATGGAGTGGACCAGAAGGAAGAAAGAAACATCCAATCAGAAAAGAATGAATAAACAATTATTCAAAAAAAAATGAGGAGAGGGTTAGGAACCTCCAGGACATCTTTAAACGTCCCAACATCCGAATTATAGGGGTACCGGAAGGGGAAGAAGAAAAGCAACAAGTGGAAAACTTATTTGAACAAATAATAAAGGAGAACTTCCCCAATCTGGCAAAGGAAATAGACTTCCAGGAAGTCCAGGAAGCTCAGAGAGTCCCAAAGAAGTTGGACCCAAGGAGGAACAGAGCAAGGCACATCATCATTACATTAGCCAAGATTAAAATGAAAGAGAGAATTCTAGAAGCAGCAAGAGATAAGGGCACAGTCACCTACAAAGGAGTTCCCATCAGACTGTCAGCTGATTTCTCAAAAGAGACCTTCCAGGCAAGAAGGGGCTGGAAAGAAGTGTTCCAAGTCATGAAAGTCAAGGACCTACATCCAAGATTGTTCTATCCAGCAAAACTTTCATTTAGAATGGAAGGGAAGATAAAGCGCTTCTCAAATGAGGTCAAGCTAATGGAGTTCATCATCACCAAGTCCTTATTATATGAAATGTTAAAGGGACTTTTCTAAGAAAAAGAAGATAAAAAACGTGTAGAGTAAAATGACAGCAAACTCACAATTATTAACAACCACACCTAAAACAAAAGCAAACTAAGCAAACAATTAGAACAGGAACAGAAACACAGAAATGGAGATCACATGGAGGGTTAGCAACAGGGGAGTGGGAGGAGGAGAGAGGGGGAAAAGGTACAGAGAATAAGTAGCACAGATGGTAGGTAGAAAATAGACAGGGGGAGGGCAAGAATAGTGTGGGAAATGTAGAAGCTAAAGAACTTATGACACATGGACATGAACTAAAGGGGGGTATGTGGGTGGGAGGGGGTATGCAGGGTGGAGGGGAATGATGGGGGAGAAATGGGACCATTGTAATAGCATATTCAATAAAATATAATAAAAAAAGTAAAAGTAATGATGGGAAACTTCCCTAATCTGATGAGAGAAAAAGTCTTGCAAGTCCATGAAGCACAGAGGGTCCCAATTAAGAGGAACCCAAAAAGGCCCACTGCAATACACATCATAATTAAAATGGTGAAGTTCAAAGACAAAGAGATAATGTTAAAGGCAGGAAGGGAGAAACAAGAAGTAACATACAAGGGAGCTCCAATAAGTCTAGCAGCTGACTTCTCAACAGAAACACTATAAGCCAAAAGGGAATGGGCAAGAAATATTCCAAGTAATGAAAAGCAAAGGCCTGCAACCAAGACTACTCTACCTAACAAGGCTCTCATTTTAGTTTTTGACATGTTTTTGATGTTTAATATCTTAAAAATATTTTTATTTTTATTTTATTTTTATATTTGAATATTTTTAAAATTGCTCAAGTATAGTTGTCTCCATTTTCCCCCATCACTCCCCCCACCCCAGCCATCCCCACTCTCCACCCCTGATCCTGCCCCTCTACGCTAAGTGAAATAAGCCAGGCAAGGCTCTCGTTTTAAATGGAAGGTGAAATAAAGAGTTTCACAGACAAAAGAAGGCTAAAGAATACACTTCCATCAAATCAGCATTGCAAGATATGCTAAAGTCTGCCTAGAGAAGATGAAGAAAAAGAGTGAGAGACAGAAGAACACAGGTACAAAGGGTAATAATGGCAATGAATAAGTACCTATCAATAATAACATTAAATGTAAATGGATTAAATGCTCCAATAAATAGACATAGGGTGGCTGAATGGATAAGAAAACATGACCTGAACATATGCAGGAGACCCACCCAACAACAAAAGACCTACACAGAGTGAAAGTGAAGGGCTGGAAAAAATATTTCAAGCAAATGAACAGAAAAAAAACTGGGATTGCAATATTTATTTCTGATAAAATAGATTTCAAAACAAAGGCCAGAAAAAGAGACACAGAAGGATACTTCATATTACTCAAGGATAGAATCCATCAAGAAGATTAAAACTGTATAAACATATATGCACCCAACATAGGAGCACCCAAACATATAAGAAAAATCTGGAGGGCTTCAAGAAAGATATAGACAACAACAGACTTATAGTAGGGGATTTTTATACCCCACTGTCAACAATGGATAATCTTCCAAACCAAGAATCAACAAGGATATTTTGGCACTAAAGGACATACTTACTTAACTGATATATACAGGCCATTTCATCACAAAGATGCAAAATACACATTTTTTTCAAATGCACATGGATCATTTTCAAAAATAGATCACATGATAGGACACAAAAGATGTGTCCTCAACAAATTCAAGAAAACTGAAATCATTTCAAGTATCTTCTCAGACCACAATGGTTTGAAACTAAAACCAACCTGAAGGAGAAAACTAAAAAACAGTCAAATTCATGGAGACTGAATAACATGTTATTAAACAATGAATGGGTTAACAATGACATCAGGGAAGTTTCTGGAAACAAATGAAAATAAACACATAACCACTCAAAACTTATGTGATACAGTACATGTAGTCCTGAGAGGGAAATTCATAGCAATACAGGCCTACCTAAGGAAGATAGAAACATTTTAAATAAACAACCTAACCCTACATCTACAAGAACTGGAGGAACAGCAACAAAGACAGCCCAGAGCAACTAGAAGGAAGGAAATAATCAAGATCAGAGCAGAATTAAATGACATAGAGATTCAAAGAACAATTCAAAAGATTAATAAATCCGGGAGGTTGTTCTTTGAAAAGATAAAAACAAATCGAGAAGTCTTCAACCAGACACATCAAGAAAAAAAGACAGAGAACTCAAATAAATACAATGAGATATGAAAGAGGAGAAATTACAACTGATACCACAGAAATACAAAAGATTGCAAGAAATTACTAGGAACAACTACATGCCAAAAAATTTGGAAACCTGGGTGAAACAAACAAATTTCTAGAAATATATAATCTTCCAAAACTGAATGAAGAAGAAGAAGAAAGTCTGAACACACTGATAACAGCTAGTGAAACTGAAGCAGTAATCAAAAAATTCCTGGCAAAAACAAAAAACCCTGGACCAGTCAGAGAATTTTACAAAACATTTAGGAAGAGCTAACCCCGATCCTTCTCAGACTGTTCCAAAAAACCCAAGAAGAAGGAAGAGTCCAAAACTCTTTTTCTGAGGCAGCATTACCCTAATCCCCAAACAAGATAAAGACAACAAAGAAAGAAAACTACAGGCCAATATCACTGCTGAACATAGACACTAAAATCCTCAACAAAATGTTGGAAAAACACATCCAGCAGTACATTAAAAAGATCATACACTACGATCAGGTAGGATTCATCCCAGGGATGCAAGGATGGTACATTATTTGCAAATCAATAAACATTAATACATCACATAAACAAAAGGAAAGAGAAAAAATCACATGATTATATGAATAGATGCGTAAAAAGCATTTGATAAAATCCAGCACTCATTTATGATTAAAAAAATCTCAGGAAAGTGGGAATAGAGGAAGCATACCTCAACACAATAAAAGCCATATATATACAGGAACAAATATAGAGGACACGTGGCGAAAACTAGGGGGGGTGGAAATGGGAGGGAGGTGGGGGGATGGGTGGGTGGGATGGGAGTAAGAGACAGAAACCTGTACTTGAACAACAATTAAAATTTTTTGAAAAAGTCATGTACAAGAAACCTACAGCCAATATACTTAGTGGGCAAAAAGTGAAAGCTTTCCCATTAAGATCAGGAACAACGCAAGGGTATCCACTATCACCACTGCTATTCAACATAGTATTGAAAGTTCTAGCCACAGTGATCAGACAGAAAAAGAAATTAAAAGCATCCAAATTGGAAAGGAGGGAAATAAAACTGTCATTGTTTGCAGATGACATGATAGTATGCATAGAAAACACTATAGACTCCACCAAAATCTATTTGACCTAATAAGTGAATTTGGTAAAGTGGCAGGATACAAAGTCAATATTCAGAAATAAAAGCATTTTTGTACATCAACAATGAAATACCAGAAATGAAAATTAGGAAACAAGTTTTATTTACTATAACAACAAGAAAAATAAAGTACCTAGGTATAAGCCCAACCAAGGAGATAAAAGACCTGTATTCAGAAAACCACAGAACACTGCGTAGTATTCCATCATGTAACCTACCCTTTGTGACAGCATGGATGGAACTGGAGAGCATTATGCTAAGTGAAATAATACCACATGATCTCACCTATAAGTGAAACCTAATCAACAAAACAAACAAGCAAGCAAAATATAACCAGAGACATTGAAATTAAGAACAAACTGACGGTAACCAGAGGGGAGGTGGGAGGAGATAATAGGGGGAAATGGGGGAAATGGGGGAAAGGTTTTTAGGAACATCTATAAAGAACACATGGACAAAACTAAAACGGGGTAGAAATAAGGGTGGGAAGTGGGGATGGCTGGGGGGGTAGTCATGGTGGGGAAATGGAGACAATTGTACTTGAACAGCAAAAATTTTTTTTCAATAAATAAAAGTCACCATAAAAGAAAGATATATGAAATTTTACTGCCTATGCTTTCCCCTAAGACTTTTATGGTATTGCAACTTATATTTAAATCTTTTTTGCATCTTCAGTTTATTTTTGCATTTGGTGTAAGTTGGTAGTCTCCTTTCTTTTTTTTTTTTTTTTTTGGATGTACCTATCCAGGTCTTCCAACATCATTTGTTGAATAGGCTATTTTTGCTCCATGTTATGTTTCTGTCCCCTTTTGTCAAATGTTAATTGACCATAGAAACATAAGTTTATATCTGGAATCTCTATTCTGTTCCATTAATTCATGTGTCTATTCTTATGCTGGTACCAGAGTGTTTTGATGACAGTAGCCTTGTAATATAGTTTGATATCAGGTATTGGGATCCCTCCTACTTTGTTCTTATTTCTTCATATTGCTGAGGCTAGTTGGGATCTTTTTTGGTTCCATATAAATGTTTGAAATATTTGTTCTATATCTGTGAAATATGTCATTGGTATTTTAATAGGAATTGAGTTGAAACTGTAGATTGCTTTGGGTAGTGTAGACATTTTAATGATGGTAAGTGTTCCATCCATGAACATGGGATATGCTTCCATTTATTTCTATCTTCTTCAATTTCTTTCTTCAGTGTTTTATAGTTTTCTGAGTACAGGTCTTTTACCTCCTTGGTTAAATTTATGTGTAGGTACTTTATTTATGTTGTTGCTATGATGAATTGATTTTTTCTAGTTTCTCTTTCTGATATTTCATTGTTGGTGTACAATAATGCATTTTATTTCTGAATATTGACTTTGTATCCCACCACTTTGCCAAACTCACTTATTAGGTTGAGTAGTTTTTTGGTAGTAATGATAGCCTCTTCAATAAATGGTGTTGGGAGAACTGGACTGGCACATGCAGAAAAATGAATCTAGACCCCCAGTGTACACCATACACCAGAATAAACTCAAAATGAATAAAATACTTAAATATAAGTCATGACACAGGAAAAGCCCTAGAGGAAAACATAGGCAGGAAAATTTCAGATATCCCATGTAGCAATATTGTTGCAGAAATATCTCCTAAGGCAAGGGAGATAAAGGAAATAATAAACAAATGGGACAACATCAAATTTAAAAAGATAAAGGAACCATTTTCAAAATGAAAAGGTAACTGACTGTATGGGAAAATATATTTGCCAATGTTACATTGGACAAGGGTTTGATCTCCAAAATATATAAAGAACTCATATGACTCAACACTGGGAAGACAAAAAAATCCAGTTAAAAATGGGCAACAGAGATGAATGGGCACTTCTCCAATGAGGACATACAGATGATCCATAGGCATATGAAAAGATTCTTAACATCACTAGTCATCAGAGAGATACAAATTAAAACCACAATGTGATACCACTTCTCACCAGTTAGAATGGCCATCATACACAAATCAACAAGTGCTGGTGAGGTTGTGGAGAAAAGGGAAACCTAGTTCACTGTTGGATGGAATGCAGACTGGTGCAGCCACTGTGGAAAACATTATGGAATTTCCTCAAAAAAAAAAAAAAAAACCTGAAGATGGAAGTGCCTCTTGATCTAGTGATCCCATTCCTGGGATTATATCTAAGAATCCCAAATTACCAATTCAAAAGTTCTTATGCACCCTTATATTCATAGCGACACTATTTACAACAGCCAAGTGCCAGAAAAAGCCTAAGTACCCATTAGTAAATTAGTGTGTCAAAAAACAGTGGTACATTTACACAATGGAATACTCCACAGCAGAAAGAACTCCTACCTTTTGCAACAGCATGGATGGAACCAGAGAGTATTATGCTGAGTGAAATATCCAGGAGGTGAAAGACAAATACCATATGATCTCACCTATAAGAGGAACCTAATGAACAAAATAAACTAATGAGCAAAATAGAACCAGAGGCATGGAAAGATAAAACAGCCTGAAAGCAATCAGAGGCAAGGGAGGAGGTGGCAATGATGGAAAGAAGGGGAAGGGACTAGACAAAGAAGATGTAAGAATGACTTATGGACATGGACAACAGTGTGGGAATTGATTGTGGAAGTGGGGGGTAAGGTGGGAGGAGTAGAGGAGGGTAAAGGGGGGAAATTGGGATAACTCTAATATAATATCACTGTATAATCACACTTTTGGTGTGATAAAAACATCACACTAAAGAAAGCCCAGGACCAGTAGTCTTTACAGGTAAAGTCTACCAAACATTTAAGGAACTACACTAACTCTCCTCAAACTCTAATTAAAAGTTGAAGAGTAGGAACATTTCCAAAAACATCCTATGAGTCTAACATTACTTTCATACCAAAGCCAGACATAGGTACCACACACACACACACACAAAAAAAAAAAAAACTACAGACAAGTGTCATTGATAAATATGATGCAAAAAATTCCAACAAAATAATAGCAAATAGAACTCAACAGTACATTAATTAAGAGAACTATCAATCATCGCCAGTGGGATTAATTCCTAGACTGTAAGAATGGTACAACATATGAAAATCAATCAATATAATAAACCACATTAACAGAATGGTGGAAAAAATTATCATTATCAAAATTATAACACATTATCATTTCAATTGATGGGGGAAAGCACAGGACAAAATTCAGCACCCATTTATGAGAAAGACACTCCACAAATTAAGAATAGAAAGAATCTATCTCAGCTTAATAAAGCCTTATATGAAAAGCCTGAGAACTTTTCCTTTAAGATCAGGAACAAATAAAAATGTTCACTTTCATTACTTCTAGTCAAGATAGTATTGGAAGTTCTAACCAGAGCAATTAGGCAAGGAAAAGAAATGAAAGCACCCAATTAAGAAAGGAAGAAGTAAAATGATGTCTGTTTGCAGATGACATGTTCTTACATGCAAACTGAAAAATTCCACAAAAATCTGTTAGAACTAATTTTTAAAATTCAGCAAAGCTATAGGATAGAAAATTACATGCAAAATTAATGGTATTTCTACACATGAACAATAAACAGTCCAAAAGGGAGTTAAGAAAATAAATTTTAGATACTTAAACATAAATTTAATTAAGGAAGTGAATGATTTGTATACTAAAACTATAAAACATTGAAGGAAATTTAAAAGACACAAATTAATGAAAAGATGTCCTGTGTTCATAGATTGGAAGACATAATATTATTAAGATGTCAATACTATCCAAAGTGATCTGCATATTACATTTAATCCCTATCAAATTCCCAACAGCATTATTTTACAGAAATAGAAGTATCTGCCCTTGGCTGGTGTGGCTCAGTGGATTGAGTGCCAGACTGTGAACCAAAGAGTCACTGGTTTGATTCCCAGTCAGGTCACATGCCTGGTTTGTGGGCCAAGTCCCCAGTAGGGGGCACTTGAGAGGCAACCATACATTCCTATTTTCTCTTAAAAAAAGAAATATCCATCCTAAATATCATATGGAATCTCAAGGGACCCTAAATAGTCAAAATACTCTTGAAAATGAAGAACAAAGTTGAATGTACCACATTTCCAGATTTCAAAACTTATTACAAAGTATCAGTCATCAAAATATTGTGGTACAGCCATAAAGACAGACATATAAACCAATGAAGCAGAATACAGAGCCCAGAAATACACCCTCACATATATGGTCAAATGATTCTTGACAAAAAATTAAAATGGTGCCAAGACCATTCAATAAGGAAAGGACAACAGAAAACTGTATAAGAACAACAATTAAAATAAAATTTAAAAAAAGGAAAGGACAGACTCTTAAATAGTGTTGTAAAAGGTGGATATCCATATAAAAAAATTGAAGTTGGATCCTTATCATACCATATGCAAAAATAAATTCAAAAGTAACCAAAGATCTAAACATACATGTAAAACTTTAAAACTCTTAGAATAAAACATAGGTGAAAAGCCTCAGCCATTAAGTTTGGCAGTGGTTTCTTGGATATGACAACAAAAGCAAAGGCAACAAATGTAAAAATAGATGAATTGGACTTCATTGAAATTAAAAATGTCTAATATATCAAAGGATACAATCAACAGAATGAAAAGGCAACCTATGACATGAGAAAAAAATTTAAATCACATATCTGATAAAGGAAAAATATCCATGTATATAAAGAATGACAACTCAACAACAAAGAAATAACTATTAACAATGGACAAATGAATTGAGTAGACCTTTGTGCAAAGAAGATATAAAAAATGCCCAATATCACTAATTATTTGGGAAATGCAAATTAAAATCACAATGAGATGTCACCTCATACTCATTAGGATTACTACCATCAAAAAACAAACAAAAAATGTTGGTGAGGATGAGGAGAAATTGGAGCACTTGTGCACTGCTGTTGGGAATGTAAAATGGAATAGGCACTATGAAAAAAAGGATGATGGTTTCTCAAAGAACTAAAAATAAAATTAACATGTGATCCAAAAATTCCACTCTGGGTATATACTCAAAAGAATTAAAAGCAGGGTTTTGAAGAGATTTTTTTACTGTATTCATAACAGCATTAACCACAATAACCAAGAGGTAGAAGCAACAATAATGTCCAAAGACAGATGATTGGGTAAACAAGTATGGTATCTACCTAAAATGGAATATTAGTCTTTAAAAAAATAGTCTTACACATACTATGACATGATGAACCCTGAGGATATTATGTTAATTGAAATAAGCCAGTCACAAAAAAATAAATACTGTATGATTCTACTTATATGAGATACCCTGAATAGTCAAATTCAAAGAGACAAAAAGGACAAATGTTGTTGCCAGGGTCTGTGGGTAGAGGAAAATGGTAGTTGTTTTTTGTTTTAATTTTAATTAATTTTTTATTTTTATTATTTTCTTTTCATTTATTTTTTGTTGCTCAAATACAGTTGTCTCCATTTTCCCACCACCACTTTCCCTGCCCCAGTCACCCCCACCTCCCATCTTCAGTCTCTATGTGTCCTATATAGAGTTGTTTTTTTATTTAAAAGATTGTATTTATTTATTTTTTTACTTAAAAGTGAGTACAACAATATATTTAAAAAATAATACACCACAAGTAAGTGGGTTTTATTCTAGGGTCAACAAACATTATTCAACATATGCAGATCAATGTAATGCACCACATTAACAAAACAAAGATATATCTATTTATTTTTAGACAGAGGAGAAGGGAGAGAGAAACATTAATGTGTGGTTGCTTCTCATGCACCCAGGCGTGTGCCCCAACTGGGGACCTGTCCTGCAACCCAGGCATGTGCCCTGAGTGGGCATCGAAACAGCAACCCTTTGGTTTCCATGCCGGGGCTCAATCCACTGAGCCACACCAGCCAGGGCTAGAGTTGTTTTTTAATGGGTGTAGATTTTCAGCTTTGCACAACAAAACACTTGTGGAGATTGGTTTTATAATAATGTAAATATACTTCACACTACTGAAGTGTACACTTAAAATGGTTAAAGTGGTGAATATAATGTTATGTGTATTTTACAACTATTTAAAAGGCTGAAACTATGGAGACAATAAAAAAATTGGTGGTTGACAGGGTTTTCGGAGAGGGGAGGGAGGTGGAGCAAAGGTCATTTTTAGGGTAGCAAAAATACTGTTTGATACTGTAATGGTAGGCACATGTCATTATACGTTTGTCAAAATCCATAGAATATACAATTCACAATAAAACCTAACAAACTATGAACTTTAATTAATAATAACATACCAATATCAACTCATCAATTGTAATGAATGTACCATGCTAATGCAAAATGTTAGCAAAAGGAAAAACTGGGGGGAGGTTGAGGATGAATATGTGAACTCTATGTACTTTATACTAAATTATTTGTAAACATAAAATTTCTTTAAAAATAAAATTATATGAATTTTTAAAATAACCTAGTTAAGATATTATACTAAGGTTTTACAAAATGTTATCTTTGGGGAAACTGGGAAAAATATATTATTTGTTAAAACTGAATGGGAATCTACAATTATACCAATTAAAAATTCCAAAAAAATAACAACTCCAAGACATGGAAAATATGAGAGAAAATTAAGTCCAAAGATGAAGACAATCATACAGGAACTACTGTATGTCAAACTAATAGAACTTCTAGAAAGAGAACAGAAAAAATAAAAGAGAGAATATTAATAAATAAAACTGATTTCTCAGTAAAGGATTGTGGGTCTTCAGATTAAAGGATCCATTCAAAAAGCGTCTAACAAAGCAGAAAAGGGATTTATTGCAAGGTTATCATGCAGCTCTCAGAAGCCTGGAGAATGGGGCAGGAGAAACCACACTAAAGGCCACAGTGTTAACAGCTGGTTAGACTGCTGCTACTGGACGT